>JBBBDQ010000139.1:2497500-2500000 GCA_037127315.1 Ascarosepion bandense | reverse complement strand
CTAATCAATATTAAAAATTTAAAATCGAAGCACCTGTGGGTAAAATCCGACAAATCTAACAACATTTAATGTGATCCTTTAAATTACATAAGTGTCCTTAAAAATAACCTAACTAGTAATTACAAAGTAGACAGAAGGAACCTAGCATTATCTGAAATTAATACAGACACAGCCAAATTCGCCAAAGAATTAAATATTAGTGACAAAATTGGAAAATCGCCACTAAAGAAGCTTACGTTTTATTTAAGGACCACAAACCAAATTTCCAAAACAAATTACAAACCAGGCAAAATCCTACAAAAAGTGACTTAGGCATAATTTCCAGGGAAATTCTAAAAAATCTAATAGAGAAGCTACTATTGAATCTACAACCAAACCTTTGGAAAAGTTCTTCAGATACGATAGACTGGTTTAACAACATCAAAAACAAATCTAAATCCACCTTCCTTAAATTCGATATTGTCGATTTCTATTCCTCTATATCAAGGGACCTTCTTGAGAGTTGTTTAAGATTTGCTAAAAATTACGTGAACATTTCTGATAGGGACTACGAAATTATCTTTGCGGCCAGAAAATCCATTCCCTCCTTTGATGATTCCACATGGACAAAGGGGCAGGGGGAGGCTTTTGACGTCCCTATGGGAGCATATGATTCAACCCAGGTGGCAGATCTTGTGGGAATTTACATTTTAGATACTCTAATCAGATTTTTAGACCCAAAACAATTAGGCATATATCGGGACGATGGATTAATAATTATCCCTAATTCCAATGGACCCTACACAAATAGGATAAACAAAAAAATAATTAGAGCCCTGAAGTACCTCGGTTTTAAAGTGGAAGTCACCTCTAATATTAAAATTGTTGACTATCTAGACATCACCCTTAACTTAAATGATGGATCGTACCAACCATTTCTCAAAGAAAATAGTTCCCCCACTTATATTAATATTTCATCCAACCACCCCAAAAATATTATAAAACAGATACCCAATATAGTGAATAATAGAATCAACCAATTATCATCCAACATTAAAACTTTCAACGCAAGTAAAAATATTTACAATAAGGCCCTTCAAAAAAGCGGATATAAGAACAAGTTAACATATAATAAACCTACAATAGACTCCTAATCATCCAAAAATAAAAATAAAGGAAACTGTAGAAAAAGAAAGATAATTTGGTTTAACCCCCCTTATTGTAAACTAACTAACATCAATATTAGTAAATATTTTCTCAAGTTAATAGACAAACATTTTAATAACAGTAACCCTCTACGAAATATTTTTAATAGGTACACCCTTAAAATTAGTTATTCTTGCACCCCGAATATGGACAGCCTTATTAGTTCCCATAATAGGAGAATTCTGGTGAACTTGCACAATGCTGAATCTAGGTCGGGAATTCTAAACGAATGCAACTGTAATTCTGTGGACGCCTGCCCGGTGGAGGGAAAATGCAAATCCACCCAGGTGATTTATGAAGCCCGCATTTCTCCATCTAACAAAAAAAAAGCGACTTCCGGACCTATATCGGTATGTCTGCCGGTCCTTCCAAACAAAGACTGTATAACCACAGGTACTCCTTCTCGAACCCCGGTCAGAGGTACCAGACAGCTCTTTCGCGGGCATTCTGGAAAATGAAAGAAGAAGGGCTGGATCCTGAAATTAGCTGGAAACTGATAGGTTCAGCCCGTATTCCTAGGAATTTTCGTGATAGGTGCTATCTGTGTTTACTGGAAAAAATTTCAATATTAAAATACCCCCACCAACACCGGCTACTGAATCTTAGGCGGGAATTCATCAGTAAGTGCCGCCACAAGGCAAATTATTCGAATACTTAAATTTATAATTTAAATCCCCGTTAACTAGATGTTAGAATATAAATTAAAAGGATTCAATTTAAGTTTTAATCTTAATTGTACCCTAACGTTAACCTTAAAAAGTATTTTAACCCCCCTACCTTCCTATCCCAAGCTCCTTTAATTGCCTATCTTTAGAAAATATTGATTCTTTTACTAAACCCCTTTTTCCTTGATTAACATATATATGTATATATATATATTTTTTTTTTCTCTAATATTTTTTTCGCTAATATTTTTTCTCTAATAATTTTTAAACTGATAACTTCCTGTAATTGGCATTTAACTCGCTTCTACCTAAAAGGTTTAATCAAATAAACTTAAAAAATTTTTTTTTAATCTTATATTGAAAACCATTCCTTCTCGCCTAAATACACCTCTTCAAACAGCCCAAAATCTTAACTTTAAAAAGTAATTTAACTCATTTAGTTGTCTATCTTTATAAAAAATGAACTCCTATTCCTCCCCTTCCTAAATATACCATGTCAACACCCTGTAACTCCGCGACTACCAGCTCTGTCCTTTTCCACTTTGTGACCGTTGTTAACCAAAAACCCCTCTACACTCTAACTCAGGGCCTTCGCCATTTTGAAAAACAATGTCGCTGACGTGATGTAGAGTCTCTATTAGAGATCCTAT
>JBBBDQ010000139.1:2345000-2492500 GCA_037127315.1 Ascarosepion bandense | reverse complement strand
TTTTTTCTTTTTGTTATCTCTGGTAAACCATGCTCCACCATCCATTTACTCAAGCTCTCTAGATAGGTTATGCGTTATTGCCTTCTATCTTTCTTCCCTTAAGTCTGTCTTATGATTATCACATTTTCCAAACCCTTTTTCTTCATTATGTATTCTAGAAAAACTCAAATCTCTTCTTGATGCTAAGTATAAAAGTCTTTTTTTGTTTCCATTTTGTCTAAAACTTCCCCGTTGCTCACATGTTCAGTCCATAGTATTATCAGCATGTTTCTGTCGAACCTCATTGATGTAGTCAACGGAAAGTCTGTTCTTGAAGCATTGTGTCAACAAGAATCCTCACAACTCAATAACGTTTCGAAGAATCTTCAGAGAATAAAAAATGACAGTTTTCTGGAGGTCTACAAATCTGGTAGCATTCGATTCGCACAATTCCTTATGTTAATTCATACTTAACGCGTACTGTTTATATTTTCTTCGTATTAGTAACACTACCCTGAATAGTAGAACAGATCCCAAAAAGTGCAATTTTTAAAATCTATTGTGAACAGCAGTTGCCAGGAGTTTTGTTATTTTTCTTTGTACCTTTTAGCAACGTACTCTTTCTCTAATTACTTCAATCTCAAAATCCTTGTATTTATTTTGTCATATTCATTAACAGATACATTTTATCTGAGTTCACTGCTACATCTACTGGATTTTTTTCTTTTGTTTTTTTGTTTTTGGTCTTTCATTATAATATCTGGTCGATTGTTTTATATGAATAATAAAGTTCCAAAGAACAACAACCTCATGGATTTTTGTGATTGCTTCATGGCGATGTTCAAAGCGTTTTTTTCAGCCTATTGTGCACTGTAATACTTATATTATCTTCCAGTGAATGTACTCCCCAATCTTATCCTGCCGATTTTGGTATTTACTTTAATGTTAAGTGTGGACAGTAGTTTCAACCGGTTGATCACATAATCTACATATGGAGCCTGAACATTCATGTCTGCATATTAATTCCTGGTAAACAGACTTCTGAGCAGTCATTATACATGCCACCGTCCATTATTATTATTATTATTATTATTATTATTATTAGTAGTAGTAGTAGTAGTAGTAGTAGTAGTAGTAGTATCGTCTTTTGTTAAAGAAAATAAAGAATCAATAATGTATAATTGTGGATTAGCAACGGCGTGGAATGTTAACATCTTTATTATATCATTAGTTTCATGTTACTTGTACTATACATTTTAGTTGTTGCTGCTGTTGATAGTCCTCAAGTGACATGATAGTTTAGATATTTCTGAAAGGGTTTGGCACCAAGCATGACATGCATGACATCAATATGAAAGTCTCCATTTAACGAGGTTATTTAAGAATATGACTCGAGTTTTCGGGTTTAGTTTTGTGGCAGTTGACGGCATTGGGTAAAACTACTCCTGGCACAGCCTATTCTATGTTCAGTGGGGTGACTGAACACTCCTCAAAATATTTTCCTTACTATTTAGCTAGTAGTAAGTCAAATGTTAAGGATTATACAAGTATCTTTCTAATATCTCTATTAACTAGTAGTTTTCGTTATGATATCTGTGTAAATTACCAGCAGTTTTATTTGTTTACTGAAAACAAGCTACTTTCGCGAATTTGATTTTTAAAACAAATTCATTTTTAATATTAGCCTCTTAATTCGGTTTTCAAAATATTTTTTCCTTTTTATTTACCCATTAAATACCAGAAAGAAGTCTATCAAGACAATATATAACAAAAAAAAACAAAAAAACACACACACAAAATACTGAAAACTAGATGATATATCAAAAATACTTTAAATAGCATGTTTGAAAACCTTACTAATAATGACATGACGATGCCTCACACTACTAATGGAGGGTCAAGTTTTTCTTGTTTTTGCTAAAAAGAAGAACCTCAAAATCTTTCTCTAAAAAAATTTCATTAATTTTAACATCCCATTGGATCAAAGAACAGATCTGGTTTCGGATTTCGTATCACGTGAGAATATCGATTACATAACATATATTAAATAACTGACATTGGGTTAAATTTAACATCAAAGTAAATTCAAATGAACACCCTGTGACAGTAAGGCGTGCCCCTGTCATTCAGACAATAGAACTGTGTCAGCCTCGACCATATTGTCGCTCGCTTATATGGACTTTACCAAGAAAAAGACTTATTTTTTAATTTTTTTTTCTAGGTGGGGGTGTTGTTTGTTGTTTTGGAGTAATTTCTTTTTTGTTTCTTTGTATTATCAACAACTTGGTTTTCAAAGTTTCGTTGGCACTATAATAAATAGGGAGAAAATTATTCTATAAAACAGAATATTCAGTTTTTTGTACTTCTTTACAAAAGAACATATGAAAAAGAGAGATTTATTATAACTGGATCCCTTCGGACGAGTGTCGTCATCTTCATTGTTGTCTCAGTCGTTGAGTTCAGTAAATGTGTGTTGAATTCGGTTACATTCCAGCCATTTTGAACTGAGTTTCTTATTCAACTGGTTGAGGCGGGTTGTTATCATTCTGTTGTACATGCTAACTTGTAACATTTTTTTCTAGAGTTTGATTGGACATTCCGGTTACCAAATTAGGTACCTAAACAAAGTCGGAGGTTACAGTAGCCGAATCATCGGGACTACGTTAACCAAGTCGAAGAGAGTGGAATAAACAAACTATTGATTGCGTAATAATAATTTAAAAGAAAAACAGGAAAAATGTTATTAATTTTAGATTTTGTTTCCCAGATCAATGATAATATTTGAAAGAAGCAGAGAAAATTAATTCAAAATCCTCACTCGAAAAGATTCTGATCAAACTACTGAATCGATTAGATTCATCTCATATCATTTCTGAG
This sequence comes from Ascarosepion bandense, assembly GCA_037127315.1. Classification (NCBI taxonomy): domain Eukaryota; kingdom Metazoa; phylum Mollusca; class Cephalopoda; order Sepiida; family Sepiidae; genus Ascarosepion; species Ascarosepion bandense. The sequence continues at coordinate 2,489,644 of JBBBDQ010000139.1, read as the reverse complement.
CAATCGGCAAGGAGAAAGTTCACTAAAAAAAGTTTGAATTAAACTAAAATGGAATCAGACGTATAGACACGAGGATTGACCATGAAATTCTTCAATATTTGCATAATATTATCTTTCCTGATAAAAAAAAATATTTTTTAATATTATTTTTCCTTTTATAAAGTATTTCCTAACTGGGAAGATCTGTAGCTGGATACGAGTGAAGCATCTACCAAAATCGTATCTTCATGAAGGAATAAAGGCGGTGTCACATATCAGCTTCTTTCAAAATGACCTAATGATAAACGCAAACCAATTTGACATAGAAGATTTAAAATACAGAATACATATATCAATAGAAAAGACGTTATTTTATTAAAATAAAACTGTCTTCAGCAGTAAAACTGATGTTACTGAATGCGAATCATTTATTTTCATATTGTTGACCTGACATGGAAAACATTTTTCGACTATTTAACCCATTACCTTAGAGACCAGATTAAATTAAAGAAGCCTTCAAATAATTGATTGAAACTTTAAATGTATTCTTTAGAAAGCCAATAATATGAAGCTGAGTAGGAATAAACTTTCACTAAATATATTTTTATAATAAATGTTTTTAAAAAAATATTCAATATTTTATGAAGAAATAATTGTTTAACTCAGAATGGTAGGCTCTGATGCTAATAAAAAAAGCTCCATCAGAAAATTATTTTTTTTACCAACTTTTTTCTGTCATCAGTTATTCTAGGAAAATCGTTGTTATAATAACGGGACTCTATAAGAATAATAATTGTTATAATAGCGTGAGACCTTAAGGATAATAAGTAAGGTTATAATAATAGTACACCTTAAGGATAATAATTATTATAATAGTGTAAGACCTTAAGAATAATAAGTAAGGTTATGATGATAGTACACCTTAAGAATAATAATTGTTATAATAGCGTGAGACCTTAAGAATAATAAGTAAGGTTATGATGATAGTACACCTTAAGAATAATAATTGTTATAATAGCGTGACACCTTAAGGATGACAGTTGTTATAATACAGTGACTCCTAAAGAAAATAAGTAAGTGTAATAATAACGTGACACCTTAAGAATAATAATTGTTATAATGACGTGATACCTTAAAGATAAGTAAAAGTTATAATAACGCGACTCCTTAATGATAATTAGTGTTATAAAAATTCTTTAGAACTGAATATCTGTTGCCTCAAGTCCCTTATGAGAATGAGAATGCCATATGGAAGGATTTTTTTTTAATCATATCACCCCAAGCAAGGCGGTAACGCCACTGATGTGCAGGGGGCTACATAAGAGTGAGAAGATTAGAAAAGAGAAAACCGGAAACCACATCCTAAACAGGAAACAAGGGATGAGCCTCTTCACCTGTTCAATAGACATGGGTGAAGTGTGAACCGGGCGATAGTTTAGTCTATCTACTCCAATTGAAAAAAAAACAAAAAAAAAACAGTGAGAAGATTAGAAAAGAGAAAACCCGGAAACCGCATCCTAAACAGGAAACAAGGGATGAGCCTCTTCACCTGTTCAATACATGTGGGTGGAGTGTGAACCGGGCGATAGTTTAGTCTATCTACTCCAATTGAAAAAAAGAAAAAAAAAGTGAGAAGATTAGAAAAGAGAAAAACCGGAAACCGCATCCTAAACAGGAAACAAGGGATGAGCCTCTTCACCTGTTCAATAGCCGTGGGTGAAGTGTGAACCGGGCGATAGTTTAGTCTATCATTCTTTTTATAGTCCCTAACGATATTTTTATGTTTCTTAATACTTTGTTTAGGATTTAGAAGGCATCTATTCCAAATCTCATTTAAATTTTGCTGTCAGATGTTTCGTCATCTCCGATCTTTTCGACAACACTTCTGTACTAGTTTGATTTTTGACATCTCCAATTCGTAATTATCTAGAATTCACTGCCATATAAGAGGACTGATATTACATAACAGTTCAATATTCTTTTTTGGTTGGTAACAAAATCAGAGATTTAGCATCACATTACTTTCTTTTGGCATCAACAATTCTTTTCGAATCATCGCTAACGAGAAATCGGAGAGCCGTGTTCGAATTCCAGTTGAAACTTTAAATGTACTTTTAGAAAGGGGATTATATGAAGCTGAGTGGCGACAAACTTTCATTAAATATATTTTTATTATAAATGTTTTCATAAAAACATCCAGTATTTTATGAGGACAAAAGACGTTTAACTCAGAATGATAGGCTCTGATGCTAATTAAAAAAAATACCGGAAGAAAATACTGACAAGGGAATCAATAGTTATTAATTTTTATGGGCTACGGTACACAGGCATAAAAAAAACGCACATTTTGAAAAAGATTAACATGAATTTATTTGATTTCTAGGCTGAAGTATTTTTCAATTTTATTTTTTAACGATGTTTTCATCATAAAATTGTTTAGTGCAGCGTTCATGTAAGAAAGCTATGTGTTAAATAGCTGAACAGATTGTTTTCTATAGCCTTGCTTAGCAATTAGTTTACCGCAGAAAGTAATGGCAACTTTAAATATTCTGCCCAGTCAGTCATGTTTTTTTGGAGACATGATCGCTTAAGCGTGTATCACGTATGGCACTTAACTGACTGACTGGCTGATTATGGAAACAAGATTTCTTGTCACAGTTTCAGAACGTTTGTGGACTCACTATAGGTCAGGAAGAAAACTCGAACTCGAACTCGAAAATTAGTGAAACATCTATATAATAATTCTGCTTGTTCCTTCCTTAGTTAGTTCCTCCGTCCGTTACACACTTACTCTCTTCACGAGCTTTTCCTTCTCCTCTATCTTTTTACTCTCCTCAGCCTTTCTCTCACCTTTGCCAAACGGAAGAGTAGTAAAGAGTGAGAGAGTAGGAGGAGAGAGCCTATAGCAGCAGCTTAAGCTGGTGGTTGTAGAGTAATTGTGTGTGTGTGTGTGTGTGTGTGTGTGTGTGTGTGTGTGTGTGTGTGTGTGTACAATATAGTAAAATATTGTAAAAATATAGTAAAAATAGGTAGGTTTGTTGTCGTATCCAGCGACATAATAACGAAATTTCTGGCCTCTACACCCTTGGTCATTACTCAGTTGGTCTTTTCTGTTTACAATGGACACAGGAGCCATGATTTTTCAGTCATAAAAAAAAAATTCTCTTTCAAAATCACTCACAAAGCAGCGTACAGTATTTTGGTTATGGTCTGTGCATACGCCGCTCAATATAATATAAGATTACACTAAAGTAGCTTCTATGGACATTACTTTTATAGATATTTTAATAAAATTACACTCTGTATTATCGTTATTTTATTATCCAATACCTTTATGTTTGAAGACATTACTATAATTTTTTAGTATGACAAAGTAAAATTTTTCCAAAAAATCACAATTATCCTTTCCGTGGAAATTCCACGGGATCTGTTAGTATATATTAAACGGAAAACAAATACAAGAGTCTGACTGCCAAGTATTAGACCGGAGTGTCTCAACCCATCTCAAATCCACCCCGAGAGGCATATTCTCCTGGTATTCATAATAATAGGAAGAGTTCATTGTAGTCCAAAACAATTAAGAATGCTACTAAAATTCAAACCTTGACATTTACATATGTATCTCAGATTTCTTAACCACTAGGCTATTTCTTCATGTCACTTGTATTTTTAGCATCTTCAGATACAGGCCTTTTCCAAATTGGACAGCAATAAGCGTTATTTAATGGATTATAGGTTTTAAAATTGATCTTTCTTTCATTAGTTTTTTTAAGAAAACAGAAACTGTAAAAATAAGAGGCAAGACAGTTTTTAAAATGTTTTGTTTTTTGTATCATCCATACATATATGCGCATGTATGTATGCGAAACCGATGAAAATTGTATATACACGTAGGTAATACACTTCGTATTTTGTTAGATAATTCAGTATATGTACATGTGTGTATATCTTTATTGAGGAATTTAGCTAGATCAGTAAGCACTAGATAGATAGATAGATAGATAGATAGATAGATAGATAGATAGATAGATAGATATTGATCCCTTTCAATCCAGTTAAAAGTAAGATAATTTTTGTTTCTCTCGCTGCCTTTCCCAGGAAGCAACACTGGCTTTTTGCATGTGTCCGAATACCGACCGTTGGCGCTATTAAGAAATACATACACGTCTGAGCATCATTTATTCATCTTCATATTTATGACACAGGGCCTGTTTACATATTTCACTATTGAAAATCTTGGTTTGTACCTGGCCAAGTACAACGAGTTTCTAGCACTATTTAAAATCCCTCCAAGCAGGTAATATCTGATTACTATCAATTTACCTATATGCTTACATGCCTCTACTCGTTATATTAGGTTTTGCAAATGTTTCCAACATTTTATCATCATCATCATTATTATCATTATTATTGCTTTATACTTTCAATTCAGTCTCTTATTTTCAAGAACTTTTGCACACAAAATATTCACTTTAATAATTTGATAATTTTTATTTTTCATTTTGTTCATTATGTTTTTTCAATGTAGAAACACACACACACACATGTTTACCCCTATATATATATATATATATATATATATATATATATATATATATATACTGACCCACGCCTCCTACGAAGTTCACAATCATGGACAGAAACACACGTGTGTACGAAGTTCAAGTTCAAAACAAATATTTTTCTGGCGATGCGAGCAAATATATTTCACAAATTTCTAATCCGGCATTCATAAACACACACACACACACACACACACACACACACACACACACACACACACACACACAGGTGCATGTGTATATAGGCGCATTCATTTATTCAGATTCGCAAAATCTTGATACGTCAACATAAACAACATTCAAACTCATTCCTTTCTTACCCATTAACACCTAACATCAAACAGGTTTTTTTTTTATTTGCACTTTTAATTCCTTTTATTTTTTGTTCTTTTGTTTTTCCCGCGCTTTTGGGACTTGACGCATGCTCAGTTTACCGGCACGACGCCATATTACGCAGACGCATTTACTTTTATCAGACGCACATGCTTGATCGTACAGGCACCTCAACAAAACATCTCTGATTCCTTATGAGTACAGATTTCAGTCTCACAGACTCGAAATGAAGGAGAAGAAAAACAAGTGGAAGACACCCTGACGAAAATAATTGTCTACATACTTATTAAATATAACAAAATATGAAATATTAATTGACTAAAGTAGTTGGACTTGATTTGAAGATAATGCATGTTTATTGACGTCAGCAGGTCTACTAAACGAATGCAGACAATGGAGACAGATGTTTTAGGTGTGTGTGTGTGTGTGTGTGTGTGTGTGTGTGTGTGTGTGTGTGTGTGTGTGTGTGTGATTAGTTGATAGCATAAAATTTTCTACCAAAATCCGTGTCTTGTAACGCGTTATATATTTAATCATCTCGAGCAATGTCATTTTTATTTTTGACGCGATTCCAGACAAACTTATATTTGTTAAATACCCAGTATATATGGGCATGAAACCTTTATGAAGTTATTCTTGTATCCAAGTATAATTCAGATTGAGTGGTATCAATATATATAAACAGGCTATCAATAAAAGTTATAGACATGTCCTGCATTTCGTTTCTATTTTCCTTTTCAATACTAATTTTCGTTGTTTAAATAATATGTTCTATTAAAAGTCCTCCCGAAAAACTGACGTAACAGAAAAAATAGAATTGTGTAAGCGTATATTAAGACAAAGTCACCAGCAATATATATATATAACTGGATTAATAAAATATTATTTTCTTTTTGAAAAACAAAATGCGTCACATGGTATTTTACCATTTTATTTAATTTCAGTTCATCAAATAAATATCTAAATCAACTAAATATAGAATTTATAGATCATATTCTTTTACAAGCTTGAAAAGATTGATAAGCCAAAAATTACACTCAATCAAATTATAGAGCTCAATTCAAACATGGTCATACATGCTAATGTCTAGTGTACAGCAATAGTGTAGAAACTCAACGTTGTCGTGTTGGTGATGTGAGTTCGATCTTCACTACATCTTTAATTGCATCAGGTGATATCTATCTAAACACATGTAAGAACAACTTGCAATTGCGTAAACAGACATTAGTAAAAGTAATATTAAGGAAACACTTCGCATTTACTGATTCGGTTAAATTTCATGAACTTTTAAGACAGAGATTTTCTCTCAATACATATATTGGAATCTCTATTCGTATACGCGGATATTAATTAAAAATATTTCAACATTTTTGAAAAAATATTTCAAAATTTGTGAAAGACATTCAAGACATAATCTCAAATTATACTTATCCGTCTCTCTTACTCACTTTCTTTCTCTCAATATCAAATTTATTTGATGTTTGTTCTTAAATTGTTCGTAATTTGAATTTCTTATCAATGGTAGTTTATTTATTTTTTTTTTTAATAGAAAGGCTTCTAATATTTATCATCATTGTCTTGTAATTTATATAATATATTTGTGTATTATCTATTTGTCGGGTCCCTTGTATTTTTGTGCGATTTTATAAAGCTATTATCAGATAACCAGGGCTCAGAATTTGCAGGATACATATACAACCACAATTCTGTAATCAAACAATTCGTCTGGAAGAAGAAAATGTCGATTAAGAAGCATTAAGAACTTTTGTTGTCTTTTAACAAAGCTTGTATCGGTATATGTGCGCGCATGTGTGTGTGTTAAGAGAAAGGGGGAGGAAGGAAAAGGGTCAAAACTGATATATGTTATCTTGTTGGATAAGACAGCTGAATCAGCAGAATTATTAAGTTTAATTTAGTGTGGCCCATGCCCACAAGTGCAGTAAACTCAGTGAGAATCGACCTCCTTAATTAGACTAGCCTTACTAAGCATGAACCTACGCCCAAGAGATCGCTTGCTGAATTAGTTCCGTACTTCGCATCAGTGACGGTAGACGAAATCTGTAATTTCGAATGATGATTTTCAATAGAGGTCGTACCTCAGTACATGAAAAAATGCTTCCAAAAATATGTCTGTTCTTAATTTCATTTCATTTATGCGAGACAGTCTGGACATAATAAAACAGACACGGTCACATCATTCTTAATGAATTAAATATGATATTCACGTCTGTGTATCTTAATGTCCTGCTTTAGGCATTTGTTATTTTACTTTATGCCTATAAGCCTGAAGGAAAAACAACATATTTAAAAAAAAAATACTTACAGAGATGCATAAATAAAATAATAAATTATAAACGATGGCCATTAAATTAAATGTATCTAATAATGGTACATTTTTAAAAAGAAACAATATATCAGGCCGAGGTCATGTCTCACATGAGAAAAGATAACAGAATCAACAAGAGGCGCTACTTTCACGATTGCGAAGCAGTCATATCCACGATTTCAGCTACATGTAGTTAAACAACAATCGGCTTTACAGCTAATGAATAATCCTTGAGGTCAGCTTTTTCTAAATTTATTCGCCACAAACAAGGCGACAAAGCCACTAAGATGCAAGCGTTTGCTGAGAGGAAAAGAATCTGAGAAAATGTTATTAAGAAAAGGACATTGAAAGAATAAGATAAAAAAAAACAGAAGATGACGATTGACGTTGCATTTAAATTTTTTTTGATCGTTGTTGAAAGAAACCAGAACTGAATTTCCCTGGTGAAAAACGCCTGAGAAGAAACTATTAGAATAGAACTTACGGTTACATCAAACCATTTCAAATGATAAGACCTAACTATATTTTCAATTATGCACAATTTTGGCAACCGTAGTTTTGCTTAGTAGCCTATTTTGATAGTCATTGTTTTGTTCGTGAAAATAAATACGTATTTTCTTTTCCATATAAAACAATCTTTGAAATAGACCGAAAACTAAAAAAAATTAAATACTTAAAAAATTGCATGCTTTCAAATATATTTAAAATCTTTTGTTTAAAAATATACTTACTATATAGAATATTCTTACTTATATTGAAGGAACGAAATTATCTTTACAAGGGGGGACTTATTTTTAGACTGCTACGTATTTGTATTTTTGGCCACAGTTTCAATATTGTAGTACTTATTATTGTAATTACTTATTTATTGTAATAAATAATATTTGTATTAAGTGGATAATATTCCAACTTAAAGAATAAAATTTGAGCATATTGAGTTCAAAATAAAAGGCTTTATAAAAATTCGTTAAGAGTGCTAACCCTTTGTTGCATATTGGTTACAATTGAAACCAACATGCAACAAAGGTCAGAGAAATATTGTAACCAATATGCAACAAAAGGTTAATGTATATACACACTCATATATATATATATATATATATATATATATATATATATATATATATATATAGCAACCTTTCTATCAAACATCTTTCATTAAATACGGCCGACAAGGAAAATTTAATTATATCATTTTTAGGATGCTGAAAAAATTAACAAAAATTAATTTGATCTTCCTTTTCACCCGTATTTAATGAAACACACACACACACACACACACACACACACACACACACACACACATATATATATATAATTTTTAAAAAATTTTTAATTTTTTAATTTTTAATTTTTAATTTTTCTTTTTATAATTTTATGTATATGTGTATGTTTGTGTGTGTATGTGCATATTTTTATATATGTGTGTATATATGTATATATGTCTGTGTGTATATATGTATTTATGTGTGAAAAAAATTTTTAGCTATTTAAATGCTCTTTTTTATAATATTCATTAATTTTTTATATTTTTTATATGTATGTGTGTGTGCATATGTATAATGTATATATATGTGTGTGTGTGTGTGTGTATGTATATGTGTGCATGTGTGTGTGTACACATATATATTGTGTGTGTGAATTTTTGTATATGTGTACACATATATATGTGTGTATGCGCATGTATGTGTATATACGTGTGTAAGTGTGTATGGAATTGAATGTATGTATGTGTGTGTGTATGTGTACGTATGTATATATGTATTCATAATCGAAGAATTGTGTGTGTGTATGTGTATGTATGTATGTGTGTACTTCTATATGTATGTATAATTGTAAATGGAATTTTTTTTTTTTTTTTTACCTAGCGGTGTCTTTATTTAGTTTAAATCAAATGACCTATTTTTTTTTTAATTTTATTTTAAATCCTATATCTTTTTATTCCCTTTAAAAATAATTATGCCTTTTTAAGTAAAGGCCTTTTTCTAATACTTCAACGTTTTTGGGAAGTTAGGTTTTGAATATGTCCAGCGTCTGTAATATATAAAATTTTTTTCTTTCTTTTCTTTTCTTTTTTCCCTCCCTTCCTTTATCTCTCTTATCTCCCACCTTTTTTCCGTGTTGCTTAACCTTGCATCAATTCAACACGGCCGTCCGTTAATTTTTAAGTTACAATTCTCTTTCCTTTTTTTTTGCGAACCCAGACGATGTCAATTTTTTCTTTTCTTGTTTATTTGATTTTATTTTGTTTTATCTTTTTTTCTTTTTCTTTTTCTTTTTCTTTTTTAATTTCGTTGCAAATCTATTTAAAAAGGAAAATTAAACTGATTTTTCTCCAGTTTCTGAAAGGATTTTTCTATTGCTGAGGTGATGTGTTATCCCCCGTGGGGATTTTCATATCGAAATGATCATCCAACATCATTGAATTAATCCTTTCTTAATTTATATTTGCTCTGTAATATTTTATTACATGGAGCTCTCTTCCTGTATCATTTTTTAATATTAAAATAAAATTGTTAATATTAATTAGGATCGGGTTTTTGGAATTTACTTTCCTGGTTTTTCCGCTTGGATTAAAGTATCTGAATTATATATATATATATATATATATATATATATATATATATATATAAAACTTCGATAATAACATGTGCTGTATGATCATTTCCGCGAGGAATCCTCGCTTCGTCAGCGACAAAAAATCTCTTTATTATTATCATATTATTATAATAAAGAGGTTTTTTGTTGTATTTTTTCTTTGTAGCTGACGAAGCGAGGAAATGATTATACGAGACATGCGATTTTTGAAGTTTTGAAGTTTTATTTGAAAATATACATGTTTGGGTCTGTAAACAGATAATACTATGTACACCGAGTTCTCTGCCTGGATCACTTTTAATATCAATTAAATTATTATTAACAGGATCTCATGTACATACCATTTTCTGTCTGGATTTATATATATATATATATATATATATATATGACATTTCAACCACCTAATGAGTATTCATGAACGTTATCAAATTTAGAAAGTTTGAGAAACCAATGACATACTCGCCTCTATATATATAACATGTGTATCATAATAAATACTACACTGTCTTGACAAAGTTCCTCAGGAGACGAAACGCATTGGCTAATTACAGTTTTTCTTCTTGGCTCTTTTTATTCATTATGTCTTTTCTACAGATACACTCCATTTGAAAATACTTAAACACCACACACACGTGCGCGTGCACACACACACACACACACACACACACACACACACACACACACACACACACACACACACACACATATAAAACTTTGTGCAAATTAATTGAAACACCTACTTTAATTTCCTTTCTTTCACCATACGATTATTTTTAGATATACTGGAATGACAGGGTGTAATAAATTTCTATTTTTTCCTCGGATTAGATCATTTGGAATGGTGGACAGCAATATGAATCAATTTCCGGGGTGTATGATGAAATTTGTTTGGCCTTGAAAAATATTTCATCATATGTGATTACATCAGTTTTTTATGTCCAGTCACTATTGTCTCGACTGTTGATTAGTTGATTTAGATCGGGGATATTGTTGCTGTCAACATTTTAATTGTCTGTATTGTCATCAAGGCGAGGAAACCAACTCGATCCATCAGTTCAATACATAAAGTAAAATGCGGTCGGAAGAGAATAACAACACCAAGAGTCGATGCATACGTGACCAGGCAATGTTTGAAAGATCCTAAGAAACTTATTTATTTTGTTTTAATTAATTAATTAATTAATTAATATATATATATATATATATATATATATATATATATATATATATATACTACAGGGAAATAAATTTGTTTGGAATAGTTATTTTCTATGAACTTTTCAACACAATTTTCATTAACATTCTCTAGTGAAAAAGAAAGTGTTTTATAAAACCTCAAATACAGTACACGCATGCGTAATTACATGCATATGCCTATGTCATAACAAGAATGTACATACATATATACTACTTCGAAATTAATTTTTTGAATGATACTATTGTTTGCATAAAGTTCTTTTAGCAGTGTGCATTACGTATTTCGACCTATGCATCCAAGAAAATATAAGAAATAGGCTCTTCGTTAGGGTTAGAACCTGCTTCTTCTTTATAGGAAAAGCGAGCGTCTCACTACCGCGACGTTCTATTTTTACTCTTTTTAAAAAAGAATGTACGTCTCCTTCTTCAGATTTACTCGAAACCCATATCTTCCCGATTTCTTATGTGAAACAGAAACAAAACAATTTCTAAAGAATTAATAGATTTAATATTTAATCTTTTTGTTACTTTATATATATATATCAGCACCTGGTGTAGAGAAGAAGAATCCAAAGGAGTATCCTGTACATACAGTGGGAGGATAACTCTCTAAGAGAGCTCTAAATATATATGTATATAAATACATATAGAGCAAATATAAGAGAAATTAAGGCAGACACGTTATTTCATGGGAAAACAGAAGTATGGGCCTATTTCAGGCGAACCATCATCAGCTTCCGTCTTTATTGAACAAAGTATTTTGCAAAATAATGATGGTTTGCCTGAAATAGGCCCATACTTCTGATTTCCCATGAAATAACGTGTCTGCCTTAATTTTTCTTATATATATATATATATATATTACTTCATGCATCATTATAGTGGATACTTCGTACTTGAAATAGATAATTTTATTCATATCTAAAATAATAATAAATGTTTAATAAATCAAAATTATCTATTTTAAATACGAAGTATCCATTATAATAACGCTTATCGGATTAAATATATTAAGTCCTTTGCTGACTTTTAACGAAAGGTAATGTTTTATTTACAAAATTAAGAAAAACATGTCACTGCAAGTATTGTCCATCGCTAGCCACTACTTTTTTTTTTATCTTTCTGGCTGCATTTGAATTTCACGTCGGAAAAACGACGCGTCTTTTGAGGTTAACCACGAGCCTACCCATTTTTTAGCATCTTCCTAAGAAGGAAAGTGCTGCTCAGCCAGGCCGTGTACTATCGATCGGAACAAGTGATAATAAACGGGGTGAAGTCTGGTGAATACGGCGGGTGGGGGAGAACTTTTCATTTAAGCGTTTCCGAGTAGGTTTTCACCCGTTTTGCAACATGCGGCCTCGCGTTTTCATGTGTCTAGATCAATTTGTCGTATCCCTGCTTATATAGCGGCCGTTTTTTTTTCTCAATGATCGACTCGAACGCATCAATTATAGTCGATAGCGATCTGCAGTGATGGCTTCTGTCGGTTTAAGCAACTCAAAATAAACTATACCCAGCTGATCCCATCAAATTCAAAGCAGAAGCTTCGAAACATGGATATTCGGCTTTGCTTCTTATGTGAATTTGCGGTGAATTTGCTCCAGCATCTTCTATGCTTTGGATTACCGTAATGTATCCACTTTTTATCATCAGTCACGATGCGATAAAAAAAATCCTTTTCTACCGTAGAAGCAGATGTTCAAGACGCCGTTTGGTGTCACTCGGTTTCAACTCGTACGGAACCGAATTCCTTTACTTTTGAATCATTCCTCATGCTTTCAAAATTTTCGAAACTATTGTGTGATCAGCCCCAAATGATTCTGCTTGCTCAGCTTATTCCTGACATGAGTTTTCATAAAGTAATGCCTCCCATTCTTCAAACATTTTCGCTGTGCCAGAGCGTTCTTTATTTTCCAAAACAAAATCATATTTTGAAACGTTTAAACCAATTTCTGCATGCTGTTTCAGACAGAGCGTGGCCACCGCAAGTCTCAACAAGAATTTTGTGTGCTTCAGCTGCAGAATTCTTTTGAATATAGTAGTGCAGTAAAATTCTCAACAATTCTCCACTTTCTTTGGTACAAAATCTGACATGTTAACCGCTCTGAGAAATAAAGTTCTTTTACACTTCGGCGAAATGATACACACTGAATTTGAAACTTACTTGTAGTACTTCTTTATAGATGCAGTACCACCTGAAAGTACACGCACACAGTTCTGGGAACGCCATCTGTTGGAAAACAGCGAGAATTTATTCAATGTTCTAATATACATACATACATATATATATATATATATATATATATGAAGTCATGTTTACTCAGTCAAATGCATTTAAACCCACAATTCCTCACTTTTAATTCTAATAACGATTCTTTATTTATTTAGATCAGTTAAGATGATAAGAACTTGTTCAGAACGAACCAAACATTGGGGGGGGGGGGGGCAAAAATGACGAGGAATCTTAATTATCCCGTAAAATTTGATTAGAGGACATCCAATACAATGATGATACATCAAAGTTACCAGTCTCAGAAAGAGTTGAGAAAGAAGCACCTGCAACTTCCTACAAGAGCTTCCAATATAACCATTATTTTGGAGGATTTTGATAGTATATTTAAGAAGATGGCTAACTAAAAAGAAGCTTGACCAGATCTTCTGCAAGGTTACTGATTTTAAAAGTTAATCCTTTATGAGAGGTTGCAGCAACATCCACGGTTTCGTTCATGGTCAGGGTACCAGTATGGATAGAGAGGTTAAAGCTTATAATACATACAGACAGAACAATCAAATCTAATCGCCCAGACATTGTCATCAAAGACCACAAAAACAGAATGTGATTTCTTATTGACATGGCAATTCTTGGATACTGTAATAAAGATCTTCAAAAAACTATTAAAATACAAGGACCTCTAAAACCAATCTTTTTGAATTAAAATGTGTCACATGAGGACATCAATAATTTCAATTGTGGATAGAACTCTCAGATTGATTGGAAAAGTTTCCGATAGACTCATCGAAGAAACTTCCGGTAGCCCAAGCCTTAAAGAAAAAATTGTACTCACAAAATTGTTAATCAGTTTTTGGTCATTAGACCAGTATGCAGTTGTATCAAAAAGTGCTCAATACATATATAATGTAGAGCTTTTTAATATTTTTCACTTGGAAACCAGTTAATTATGCAACCTTGGTTTCTTCGTTACATTCAGGCAATTCATATTAACTGATTTTTAAACATTTTCAAACGTGCAACAAGGATTTTTATGAACGCGCAACTTGAAGATTAAAATAACTAAATTTCAAAATTAGGGTGGAGTTATTTAAGAACCTTAACTTCTTTCATCCAGATTTATATAATCCTAGGATGTATTTTTGGTGTGATTAAATCTGGATATTATTTCTGATCTTTAATTTAGTAATTTTTTTTTTGTTTGCTTGAAAATAATATTATTGCTAACTTTTATTCTTGACACAATCTGCAGACCTCAGCACCGTTGTAAGGTTTGGCTGTTTTTATTATACTCCCTGTTATATCAGGGGTTTTGTCATGCTTTACTTTTAATTTCCACTCTTGGTAAGCCAGTTTGGTACAATTTTTAAGGTTTTACAGCGTGAATGTAGACTTGTGATTATTCCATCGGTTTTTAAAAATACCTTTTGTGGATACTAATTTTTTTTTTTGTCCATATGTATCATATACTTCCGTTTGGTAAATAACTTCTTCTGTTTTACAAAGTTTGTCAAGTGGGCATTTATTTAAACTGAATATGACTTCTAATTTTGTTTTCAAAAATGTATTGCTGGTAATAATTTTTTCATTCAAAAATGTATTATGGCAATAATCTTTTCCCTCAAAAACGTGTTATGATAATAATTTTTCCTTCAAAAATGTATTGTTGATAATAATTTCCCTTCAAAAATGTATATTTTTCTATAAAAAGTCTATTTTTATGCATATATTTCTATAAAAGTCTATTTTTATGTTTTTATATTATTTTAACCCAAGTTTGGAGGTTAACTATTTTCCCATAGCTGAGACCCTAACAGGTGCTACCACTCCGGGTTAGGGTGGACCAGAGAACAACAACAATTAAGAGGCTGTTCCATGCTCCTCACAACCTCCCAATCAGGACCAGAGCATTAAGAGACAGGAAAATTTCGCTTGAAACAAAGAAGAGCGTGCTGAATTGTTATGTGATGCCTGCCCTTCACTATGGCAGCGAATGCTGAACAATCTCATCAAAGATGAAGGAAAGATTTGGCGCTACCGAAATGCGGCTATATATACAGAAGAATGCTCAGGATACCATGCACGGAACAAGCGAGCAACGGCGAGGTTTTAGAAACGATGGACACAAAGAGAAAATTGAAAAGACAATTGAAGAAGAAAAGACAGCTGAAGTTTTGGGACATGTAATGAGGAAGAGGTCTTGGAGAACCTGATGCTCATGAGACGAATAGAGGGGAAGAGAAACAAGGAAAAGCAGCACATGACATACTTGATGAACTTGAGCAGATGGATGGTGGAGCGGGGGTTGAGTGAAAGAACAGAAGGAGTATTAAGAGCGATAAGGGAGAGAGAGGTGTAGAAGGGCATGATTGCCTACGTCCTGAAGGGACATGGTACAACTAAGAAGAAGAACAACAAGGAGAAGAAGAAAGCGTTCAAGGTAAGGAGTGTCTTTGAGAGCATCACAACTCATTAGGATGGGGCAGAGTTTGGATCTGTTTGGTGGTGATGAAATATAACGTGTTTAGTTTTGAATGATATCCGCTAGATTTTTCCCCATTGAGCTGTAAGTGTTAGGTCAGAGGTGAGATCAGCTGCCAGTTACTAATCAAGATATTTAGAGGTGCACCCATACACTTTGGTATCATTTGAGCATATATTTACTTAGGATCTGAATTCGTGGGCAGATCTTTGGTATAAAGCAGAAAGAGCGGAGAACCGAGGAGAGAGGCTTGTGGGACGCCATATTTCTCAGAGGATTAGCCATTAACGATGTCATTCATAAGAGACTTACTATTATTCCTTTACCTTGCAGCACTGGCACCCAATAATAATAATAATAATAATAATAATAATAATTCTTATTGTTGTCTACATTTCCATGTTTACATCATATGTTTTAAAACGGTATTGAGTGACAAATCTTTCACGCCTTTTGTATTATCGGTAATTTTTTTTTTCGTTCCACACAAAAATTAAATGTGTTTTTTCTGATTGGATAGTGTAGCAATTGAGATATTTTTTATATTTTCTAGGATGAAAATATCAGTAGTAGCTATTGTATTTTAATGTAGCTTTGAATAACTTTTGCTTAAAAATAATGCAATAATTACCTGCGGCTACTGAGATTGCTTGCCACCCAGTATCTTGGAGTAATAAAGAGAGAAAGCAATACTCAAGAAGTGTTTGAGGGTAACGTGAACACATCATGATGATAACTCACTGATAAAGTAGCATTCTCTTCTTTTCATCAGTTCGGATCAGAATAACGACGCATTAACCTATTTTCATTTTATATACTTTACAATAATAACATCTTTTCAGAAGATTTTGGCCTCTTTTCATTCAACATTAAAAGTCACTCAGACTGAGAAAAGCAAAATGGTGCAGAGGGAGAGTCAAAATGTTTTTCCATACTACATTAAATAAGTTGAAAGGAACACACTTTCTCACTTTTAGGGTTTACAGTAAATAATAAGCCTTTCACTATCCCAAGTTACAGTCTGTGCGTGTGCGAGAACTATTTTTCACAATTCCTTTTCGACACCAAAAACATTCTAATTATTATTATGACATATCTCATTTATTACTCCTATTCATGTCCAAAAGCACAAAGTAGTTATACATACATGAATAACAACACACATACACACACGGATACATTCACATACACACATACACAAACATGTATATATATATAGTATGCGATATGTAAATTGTCGCCATTTTATACTTTTAATTTCTCGTATGTGTGTTGTTTGTCTTTGCTTCCGTCGACAGTAATTATATATAGGGTCAGTTGAGCACTTTCTGTGATGAAAAGGGCACCATGATGCAATTCCCACAGCCAGAAATTTGAAAATGGTATGCTGCACTGATTAGCACTCACACCGGAAGTTCCAACACAAACATTTCAGGGTGTTTGTGTGTTAGTCTGAGGATAGTGCAGATAATTCCAGAAAGAGTTGAAGGATATATCCGATCAACATCATTGTAGTTGGAGTGATAGTAGCCTTATAGCTTAATACATCGTTCCACAGGGCCTCAGCCTCAATATGGTGGCCTACATCAAGTGCCTTGAGAAGGTAGTTCTGACCTGGGTCAAGAGGGTTGTTGTTAGAAAACCCTCTGTCTAGCAACAGTAATCTGCACCATGCCACACAAGCAAGAGAACCTAGTCATCGCTGGCAGACAATTTCTGCAAATCAAATCACCCCTTACATCTGGCCACCTAACCTCCCACATTGCAACCTACTTTATTATGTGTTGAGCAAGAGAACCACAAAACTCCTTGTAACACCAAAGATGAACTGAAGGCAAGGATTATGACAGCATTCACCAACTTAAACAAGGAGACCTCCCAGAAGAGATGCTGGAGATTCCGAAGTCGTCTGGAGGCCGTGGTTAAAGCCAATGGCGATTTTATTGAATAAATTTCCTCTTTAATATTTCAGTATATCTTTGTTTAATTTTGGTAAATATATTTGAGAAAATGAGATATCAGTGTTATTTTCATTTTTCCGTAATTTAGCCAAGCTAGGTTAGTATTAACAAGTGATAAACGTATATCAATCCTAGGGAATTTTTAAATCATATCAATTTCAATGCATTTTTATATAAGTGAAATATCATTATTATCTATATTATTAAAACGGCATTTTCCAGCTCAAATATTTGATCCCGAATGTATTCGTGGTGCATAAGGTGTTGCTAAATTTTAATTTCAAGCCCCTTTTATGTACGTGTATGCTTTTCCTTAATTTTCGGGTTGTTTCGTTGTTTAAGACAAACACCACCTCCCGCTTTGAAAATAGTTAAAATATAAGCCAAAAGTGCTCGGAACGATGAAAACTACGAACAATTTCTCCACAAAAGAGAAAAATTGCAAGGATACGACAAAAATTGAATAAAGGATATCCCTTGTCTGTCATATTCAACAAAACATGTATAAAAGAAGGATTGCTGTTCAAATATAAACACGCACACATACATATATACATAGCAACAAGAATTAAGAACATTTTTTAAAAGAATTCTATAGATCCCGGAAAACACCACTTTCAAGATGAATGAATGAAACTCATATATATATATAGTCATCCGCAGACAGATCTGCTTCGCTGTATCACAGTTCATCAGTACGGTTAGACTCCGATTGCTTTTAACCCAGGATTGAAACCCGACCGAATTGGCGTCAGTCGGCGATTCTACCTATGTGCTATGGGCGCTCGGTAGAAGAAGGCAGACTTTTTTGCGTATACATTATCATTATACACGCCCAGTAGCCAGAGTGCTCTAATTCATTACGTAATGAGCGATGCTTACATGCCAGAGTAGCAACTGTTTTTCAAAGTCTACCATTATTGTGTATTTGGACAGTAATCTCCCTTTTATACGGTTTTCATTAAAAAAATTTCAATGTGATCTTATGACCTTTTTCTTTCAAGACATAAATTATATAAACAAAACATTCAGACTATTTTTATATAATTTATGTCCAGAAAAGAAAAAAAATCATAAGATGACTCGAAAAATTACACCATAATACCTTGTCTGTCATTTTTAATAAAACCTGCATATATATATATATATATATATATATATATATATATATATATATGACAGAAATGCAATTGCTTAATTCAGTATATAAACAATTATTTTTATCGTGTGATTTCTTTAATCTTTATTTACTTAAAATTCATGGATTCATATAGAACTTTTATTGATTTTACTGATATCATTAATAAAAAGGACAAAACTCAGAAAATGATCGAAGTCTAACATATTATCAAAATACAATCCATACGTATTGATGAAGCGGTGTTTTGTGAAAATATAAACAATTTCTTAAAGGGCTAGTTTAGCACAAAGAAAGCTTTGCAATAAAATCATTTGAAGATTTGAAGATAAATTGAATTTTATAAAATAAATAAATAAATAAAAAAGAAAGAAAGAAGAGTTATTTGCTGAGACAAAGTTGCGCCCCACTTCTGCACATGGCCGTTTCACAAAACCCGGATGGTGTCTGAATGAAAAACAGAGCAATTATTAACGCAGACGATATTCTCGCCTTAATGGCGGCTCCATCCATTCTTTGACTGATTCGATAAAATTTTACACACACGAGAGAAGATTGGATGTGATTAGAAGAATGAAGTCGACTCACTTGAGTCTGCAAAAAAATGTGATATGTACGCACGCACACGCACACGCACTATATCTTTTTGTGTATGGACAACAGCCGGTGAGTGCGTCTTACGAACAGTAAATCAAAAGGAAAAACTTATCTTTTGAAATGCGGCTCGATGTATAAATGTGTATGAATGGGACTCTTCGAAATTTTTCTCTCTCTCTCTCTCTGTCTATATATATATATATATATATATATATATATATAATTACACACACACACACACACACACACAAAACATATATATATATATATATATATATATATATATATATATATATAATTACATAAAAAAATTAATTTAAGATCGTATGATTATTTTATACGCAAAAATACATATTGGGTCTGTAAATAAATTGAGCCCTCTGGCTGGATCAGTTTTAATATTTAATTTATAACAATTGATATTAATAGGATCACCGTTGAGATTTTACCATCAAGCTGCTTTCTTTTGAATACATGTTTTCTTGACTGACACATTGTTTTTAATATCATATTACTATATTTCAAAAAATGTTTGAAAAATTTCTTGACATTATTTTTATTGGATATTTAATCCAATAAGATTTCTCGAATATTTATGCCTTCTGTGTGTGTGGCGGTGGGGGTGATCATTGCTTGAGTTTGTGTGCGAACATTCGGAAGGATTTTCATAATTTTTTTTTCCGACATATTGCAGAAGACAAATTAATAATGCCTCGGTCTGCACCGAGATTAATAATAATAATCTATTTAATAATAATTATTAATAATAAATTAATATAAACTATATTAATTTATTATACAATTTATATTCGAGAGTAACATGCACATTACCCTACAAGGCAAATGTTGATGCACCTTGACCTGGCTCGATGGGACACTAGCAGTAACATCTCGTTGTCGTGTGTTTTGAGTCAAATCAGCTGTCGGATCTACAACCTCCGTATCCCCCTAAAGGAAGTTTATGATGATCCATGCATATTGATGTCCTAATACTTTTCTTACCATATCAGATTAAAGTTCATGTATTGACTGACTAATTTTTCATTTAGTAATGTCTCACCAGTCCCCCCCGCCTCTTCTATTCTCTGCGCCTTCGCCAGTTCTTCCAGTTAGAAATCAGGTGACGTTCGCCAATTTATTGACATACTAAAGAACCAGTTTGTGGATTGAACAGATGATAATGCTCTTTATTATAATAAAGACCATTGTGTATATATATATATATATATATATATATATATTGTAAAGTTTTTATTAAAATGGTTTATAAAAGCATTTTCTCGCTACACAAAAATTTTCATACTGTTCTTCTTCAGATGATATTTTAAAATAAATGGTAAAAATGAATTTATTTAGGAAATATAAGATGAATTCATGATTATTTAAAAAATGAGAATTAGGTTGAACTATGAAGTTGAAGATTTAAATCGCGAAAGAAAGCAGAGTAGCCTGGTGTCAAGGCATGTCCCTTTTTAATTTTTTCTGGGTAAGATTCATAGTGGGACTCTACATTATATAAAGGGGCAAACAATAATTTTTAACAGTAGGTTGGATTTTTGGTTTTCGATTTTTGTTTTTTTCTTTTTGGTTGTTTTTTTTTAATTCGATTTTGTACTACCTCATAAGTAAAAGGGGCTGAAATGTTTAGGTTAGAATTAGAATTAAATAATTATGGTATGTTAAGGTATATTGTCGTTAAGAAAACCAAATAAGTATTGTGTGAGTTATTTATTTTAGCAAAATGATTTTTAATTGTTAATTTTAAAGTTATATTGGAGCATAAGTTATAAATGAACAATTGTAATTAATTAAATTTAAGAGAAAAATATTTTCGATGTTTACATAAAACCGTTAATTTATCTCTATGATTCATTAGTACTTTATTTTAAGTGAAAGTTAAATTCTGCATCTTTTCATTCAGGCACTGATGGCAGATGTCGTAGAAGGATTACACTCAGGGGAAACAGCTAATAATATTCTCAATATTTTGCTGTCATTTTTTACGGTAGGGTCCCACACTCATACAAGATAGAATAATAATGATAAAACGTATTGATAAATAGTTATTGGGAACCCAGATTAATTTTGTTATTCGTTTTATTCTGGTCGTGGGCATGACAGTAAACTGCATCCGGCAGCAAGGGAGTTTGTGAGGAGCATGGAACCTCCTTTTAGTTGCTGTTGTTCTCAGATCCACTCTGGCCCGGAGTGGTGGTACCTATTGGGGTCCAAGCTACAGGCAAATAGTTAAACCCAAACTGGTGCTAAAACACTATGAAAATATAAAATTACACTATTATAGAAATATATACATAAAAAAGAATTTTTGAAGAAAAAGAATTGTTACCATAACACATTTTTGAAGGAAAAAATATTCTCAGCAAAACATTTTTTAATACAAAACTAGAAGACATTTTTAGTTTTCTAAAATAACAAAAAAATAAAAATAAAAAAAATAATTTTCATTAAAATCTGACTAAATCAACCTTATCACTATAACCGAACATTAAAAGAAAATTTCTTAAACACCCACCTTTTTGGCATTAGATATCCCACAGAGATTGATATGCCGTTAAACAAAACTCAAACTCAAATTCAAACTCCAACTCAAACTCATTTTATTCTTTGATTTTAGGAAATAAATGATTTCCATAGAATTCTGAGTCTTTGAGTGGAAAAAGACAGCATCATAAATCTTAGAATAAAATGGATGTATATTGTTAGCCATCAGTCAAATTCTCATGAGGGTCTATGGTCTTGAAATATTTATGTCGCCAAGAAACCCTATTATGAGTGTCTACTCTAGTCAATAGTTCAGAAGAAACTTCTTGTCGTTCCTCTGTTGCATTCATCGCAGGCCAGCCAATGCGATTTTCAGTTTTTCATGGTCATCCATTTTCAATATACGGCATTTATTCAAATTTTATTAGAAATTACTTATGTTTACTAATAACGTAGGGAATTACATGAATCAACTTCTCCCTGTGTTCTGTCAAGTACCGCTAGATATCTTGACAAAACCTCTCGTTACTGGTAAGCCATAACCGTTGAAGGAAACAAAGTGAAAAATGGGAACAAACCAGTCTGTATCACTATGTCGTTACCTGATTTTTTGTTTTTAGCTGAAATATTACAGGAAGATGTTGAAAAATGACCGACAGTATAATTTATCTGTAGTTAAAGGCATGCAATTGCATTTAAAATGTTTAGTTGAAGCCAGACAATGTTCAAAATATTAGTATTTCAGTATTAAATAACCCATATATATATATTAACAGAAATTCTGAGTCTTGTTGAGATTTGTAGAGATATATATATCGGGGGGTGTCTGTGTGTGATTTTTTAAATTATACATGTATATGTCATATTTTAGATTATATATATATATATATATATATATATATATATAGGGTGCGATGGATAAATTACTGTCTACATTACGCAAAAATGAAAACAAAACTGACATCTCATTTTAAGAGATACATTTACCAAAATTACACAAAAATATATTGAAATACTGTAAATTAAATTTATTTAATAAAATCCCAATTGCCTTCAACCACGGCCTTAAGACAATTTGAAATCCCCTGTAACTCTTCTGGACGTTGTCCTTGTTTAAGTGGTGAATGCTGTCATAATCCTTGCCTTCAGCTTATCTTTAGTGTTGCAAGGAGTTTTATTTGTTTCTCGCTCAACTGCATCCTACACATACTAGTCAAAGAGATTGCAGTCTGGGGAGTTAGATGGTCAGATGTAAGAGGTGATATGGTCGCAGAAACTGTTTGTCAGCCATGACTTGGTTCTCATGCTTGTGTGGCATGATGCAGATTCTTTTCTGGCAGTTATAAGATCTTTCAACAGCCATACTCTTGACACAGGGCAGCACTATCTCCTCAAGGCACTTGATGCATACCTCCATATTGAGGAAGATGAATGGAGGCATAACGTCACCATCACTAGTGGTAATTGTAAACACCTTTGTAATCACCATTAGACTCATCCAACTCTTTCCGAATCCTCTGCAATGTCTTCAGATTGAGACCCAAACAATTTGAAATGTTCGTATTGGAGCTTCTGATGCGAATGCCAATCAATACAGCATGCCATTTCCAAATTTCAATCAAAGTGAATTGCGTGCTGATCTTTCTCTCACAGATGCGCGCACGCGCGTGTGTGTGTGATTTAATAGACATGTGTGTGGCCTGTTCTTCTCCCCAGACACTGGCGGACACTTTGGTGCGAACTAGGCAAAACGGTTCTTCTGCCGCCCCAAACGCATTTATCCAGCCCCCGTCCGTCGCCCTCTGTTTGTATTGTCTTAATGCTTCCTTGTTATCATCCGTCAAGCAGCGAGAACTTTCTCTCTTTCCATCGTTCCAACCATTTTTTTCACTTTCTTTACCTCAACATTGCAGCCTCTTCTCATTCCTAGACTGAGACAGAGATTAGGCGAAAAAAGTAGAGAGGAAAGAATTTGAATTAACCGATTTCTTGCCTTTAGTTTCACAACAATTCAAATGTTGTAAACTCTGGATTTATCTGATAACATAAGTTTATCAATGTATAATAAACGCTACGTAATATTTATTATTTGCTTGATAGTATTCTACAGGGGTTCTTAAGCATCCTTTTTCGTTGTTTTAGTTTTCTTAAAAGTGATTAATGAAGAATTTTAATTAATGAAGATATTGAGCAAATATTTGTGATCGAACACTTCCAACTATACTTCTGTTTGTTATCAAAGTTGGTGAAATATTTTGGATGTTATTATTTTCTGCTTTTTAATAATTTTAACATTCGTTTAAGTATAATGATGACATTCCGTAAGAGATCACGTGGCTAGAGAAAATTGGTCTGTTTTGTATTACATTCAAAATCCTACTTTCAAAAACTGATGAAGATTTTATTTAGTTTTTGTTTTGTTTATTTTTAATAGTATTTCACAAATTTAACTCCAAGAATATTTTTCACAGTTAATGCTTTATTGTCCTTGTGGATAGCAGATGGGTGTACTCGATAACCAGTAGCCATTAATATTCTTTCCTGCCCGCTATCATCATGCCTGATTCTAGTCTCCTGGAGAGCAACACACTGCGCCTCCTTGGACTCACTTTTATGAACCGACCAGAAGTGGAATGACTGTCTCTAATCTATAGCTGAATTGGGTTGGGTAAATTGTGTAAAGCCAGAATGTATTTTCTGATCAGAATCCATCTTACACATTTGTAGATCTACCATTCGACCGTGCATTGAATACTGTTGCCATATCTTGTCGGGAGCTTCTGCTATTTATCTCGAGGTACTTGACAAAATTGGATGTGCGTCGTGGTGCAGTGGATATCGGCTGGAAAGGGGAAATCGGGAAGCCGAGTTCGAATTCCAGTTGAATTCCTTGAATTCACTTACGCGCAAATACCCTTGAGAAAGGTAATTATCCGTCTCTTCCCTCCAGTTATGGGTTAAATAATAGGACAGATTGGGTTCTGTAGCCTTGGTCGGCAACCAGTCTACCGCAGAAAGCAATGGCAACCTACTGCGGGATAATCTTCTGCCCAGTCAGTCATGTCTTTTTCGTGACATGATCGCCCAAGCGTGTATCACGTATGGCACTTAATTGACTGACTGACTTGACAAAATCCAAAGAAGGATCTGCATTGTAATCGGTCACTTTCTCACAGACAGGACGTGGTTTCCCTTTTTTCATAGCAACATCTATGAAGGGCTTTTTTCCTGGTGCCCAGCCCCATGAATTTCAGCGCAATACTAGATTGGCATCTAGATCCCAACTTTTTATAGTTAAAATAGTTTAATGTAACCGCCACTTCTACCCCGACAGTTATTTTTTTCTCACACTTCTCGCTTGTCGAAATTCCTCCCGCTTACTTGCTTCCTTGAAAGCTACAATCGCCAAAAGTTTAAATGCAACGTCAATTGCCATCTTCTATCTTCTTGATTCCCGTTCATCTTTTATCCTTTCCTCATTACTCCCACCTGTACCCAATCTTTTCTCTCACTGTAACCCCTACACACTAGTAGCGGTCCCGCCTTGCTTAAAGTGAAATGATAAAAAAATGCATCGAAATCTCTTCAATTCTATTAACAGACTGAATGCATTTATTTTCAGCATGTAAAGAAACGTCAAAAACAGTGAATACATTTTAAATACAACTACACAAAAAAGTGAAACCTGATACAAAAAATACAAGGTGATCATTATGAACAAGCGAGTGGAAATTACACGGTGTAATGTGATAATTTTGAAATACTATTTATACATTACTGTAATACTCCCAAATAGTGTATTCGAATATAAAAAATAAACTTTACAAACACTTAAACATTCACAAATACCACATTTTTTAAATTCCATCCTTAACAGTCTGTCGATAATACGGGCCGTAGTGAGTATATTTTAATCTTGTAATTTTACCTTTAGTTCGGATTAAGTTTCGTAGGTGCACTAGAGGTTGGGCTCATGCATACGATTCGATGTATTAACGAACCTGTGTGATATAGGCAAAAAAACTAAAGGATTTTCAAAGTAGGTAGGAATATACTCTAGGAATAAACACGTAGATTCGTGTATGTTTAATATTTCGGAGTTTTGGGGTGTCAATCTGAGGACATTGCGGACGATTCAGAAAGAGTTGGATGAGTCTAATGATGATTGGAGTTATCACTTGTGATGATGACGTTGTACGTGCATTCATCTTCCTCAACGCGGAAGGATACATCAAGTGCCCTGAGGAGGTAGCGCTGCACTGGGCCAAAAGGATGGCTGCAAGAAGACCCTATTTTTCCCAATCAGACTCTGCACCATGCCACATAAGCAGGAATACCCAGTCATGACTGTCAGACAATTTCTGCGACCCTTACATCTGGCCACATAACTCCCCAGATTGCAACCCTCTTGATTATTATGTATGTGGCGCAGTTGAGGGAGAGAAAAATAAAACCCCTTGTAACAACAATGAAGGCAAGGATTATGACAGCATTCAACAAATTAATCAAGGAGACCGTCCAGAACGTGGTTAAAACCAATGGTGACTATATTAAATAAATCTACTCTTTAGTATTTCAAGAAATACTAAAGAGTAGATAATAAATCTACTCTTTAGTATTTCATAAGGGGAGGATGAAAAGTGATCAGTTTAACACATTTCACATTATCTGACTATATTCTTTATTCATTTCAGCTACGCAATCTATATTTCAGAATGAGTTATCCATATATATATATATATATATATATATATGAAATGATTTGTTTGAACATTATTTTTGATCGATGCTCATATTTAAGTAGATATTCTGTTTTTAATTAAACAGTATTATATATTTATATCTTCCGGCTTGATTATTTACGATAAATTTTATTACGAAAATATGTGTCATTCAGCAGGATTCAAACCTGCGACCCCTATCCACATAGGGGAAGCTACCATGTGACCTGGCGCATCTTAGACTTCTCGACCACGAATGACCTTCAGTCTAAACGAGTTTTTTTTTTAATCAAGCCTATATAACACAATTTTCTGTTTAGTATATATATATATATATATATATATATATAAATTTGTTTTTTATTTAAAACTAATTTAATATATATTGCGACAGGGAAATTTCTATGTTTTGAGATTTAAAGTTTTTATCTTGGAGATGTTCAATAACTTTGATGAAAATAATTTACATTTGAAAGTAGAAAACAATACGTTTGTTTATTAAAGAGTTAATATAGGAGGAGGGAAGGCAAAAAATTTAGATCATATATATTCTTAACTTACATCAATCCTAAAATCTATTAAATTAATATTATTTATATCTTAATACAAAATAAAGCAAAGGATAAATGTAAGTTAATCAATATGCTTATATGAAGAATTATTAACTATATTCTAGGGTGAATATTTTGCAATATTTACAGATGACAGTAATTTCATTACGTTTATTTAATAGATCATTATTTTCAAGAAAGTTAATAATGTATAGTTTTCATATAAACACAAGGGGCATGGGTTATTTAAAGACTTACATATTCTCGTTTCTTTAAAAACAATTTTATTGGTTTCCTTTTAGTACCAAAAATGTTTAGATAGTGATGTTAGATTACTGTACGTATTATTATTACAGGAAGAAATATGCTGATAATATCTTCATTTAAACGAATTTTTATTACTTCCTACATATTTTTTATTACTACGGTTTTCAGTAAAAGAAACAGTACATTGATAAACAATAGATTCTGTAATGCATTTATTTTCCAATTGACACTCTATAGGATTTCTACAATTACATTTTTCATTTTCTAAATTATTGATTTCAGTTTTGGAATTATTCTTATTTTCATTTAGGTTTAAATTTTTATTTAAAATGTTATTATTAAGAGTTTTTATAATTTTTTTACATTATCAGTACAACTATAACTTACTTTTAGTGTATTTTTATTAAAAATCTTGTCTAATGAATTATTGTTCAAAAAATGTTTCTCTATTAAAGCGAAAAATGTTTTAGCCTAATTTACTGCTATTTGACAAATTTTTTTTATTTCTATTTTTTCTTAAAAGATATTCTCTTTTACATATTTAATAGTAGGGTATTTATATCCACTATTTTTAAAGCATTATTTTACAAAATCATTGCATTTATTAAATACATCTTTAATTGCGTAATTTCTACTAATTCTATATTATATGGATGAGGGTACATGCTTCAGATTGGAACGAAGATGGTTAGATTTTGGGTGGATATATAAAGGATTTGTATTTTTTTTATATGGTTGGTATATATTATTTACTAAATCTAAAGTCACGTCAAGGAAATTTTGTTCATATTTGTATTAATAGTAATTTTTAAATTTATGAAGATGTATTCAAATGTAAATGATTTTCACCAAAGTTATTGAACATTGCCTGATGACGAGATAAAAGCTTTAAATCTCGAAACATTGAAATTAC
Source organism: Ascarosepion bandense (assembly GCA_037127315.1). NCBI lineage: Eukaryota > Metazoa > Mollusca > Cephalopoda > Sepiida > Sepiidae > Ascarosepion > Ascarosepion bandense. Next base: position 2,461,287 of record JBBBDQ010000139.1, on the reverse strand, counting down.
CGTGTCACAATGTAAATGAAACTAATTTTAAATAAAAAATAAATTTTATTATATTACGCTCAACGGGGTTATGTTGTATTTATTGAGCACTTTTTAAAAAAGTAAATGCCTAAGAACTCTGGATTCTAAACATATTGCTTCTCTTCATCTTGATATATATATATATATATATATATATATATATATGTTGTGTGTGTGTGTGTGTGTGTGTGTGTGTGTGTGTGTGTGTGTACACCCTTGTGCAAAATAATTGAAATAAAATGAATAATACTTTCCTAGAATCTTTAACACTCGCACTTTTTGCAGATCACAGTTGTGTATGACCTTTACTCTTACATTCCAGAATTTCTAATTCTTTTGCTATTATTGTTACCCATCCTTGCAGCAAATGACGTTCCTCGATTTTCTCATTTAATTTACTTACTACGTGTCACCTTTTCCAGTTGTTTATGTTGTACTAGTCTTTTACGATTTTTGTACTTTTTCATCTGAGATTTAAACAACTAGGATTTCCAGAGAGTTCCCCGATTGAGGCACAGCATTAAAAATATACGTTTCAAATAATATATAGAATAAGGAACTCAGTTAAGGAATATTTTTCTTTTAATTTAATCAATATTTGAATTTTCTTTGCTGTTTTCTGCTTTTGCATGTTTAATTCAGAAAAATCCCTTTGCAACATCATACTTCAAATATCAAAGATAACCAAAATTTAGACCTTGTAAAATACACAAAACATGTTTTTCGGAATAGGATTTGTATAATAAAAGTAAATAATAACAGCAAATATATCAAAACAATACATAAGAATACTCTAAACTATATAAGTATCAAAACTATTAACCAACAAAAGAAATCGCACTGGCATATTTGCATTAGCCTCATTTTCGTTTACAGACTTGATATTCTCCATCTTTAACAGTAGCTGTCTCTTGTATATCCCTTACAATGAATATATATATATATATATATATATATATATATATATATGCAGTTGACTTCATTCATCTTTTTTAACATTTTGTTGTTTATTTTTACTTATTCTATTTTATGTGCCCGATTTTTTTTTTGTTTCTGTTTACTATGTACTACTGTATAGCCACACCCAATTATACCTCATTTCCCCACCTCCTTTCTTATACATACACACACGGACGCAATCTTCAGCTGACATTTGTGCACAAAGCAACAGATGCACATACGCACATGCTACACACACACACACACACACACACACACTCATATACATGCATAAATATATATACAAGCATACTTCGCAGAAATGATCATACGACACATGTAATTTTCGAAGTTTTATTTGAATATATATATGTGTGTCTGTGTGTGTGTGTGTGTGTGTGTGTGTGTGTGTGTGTGTGAAAGTAACTCCCTATTTTTGTATGATGGACTGTCCAATCTAACTACAATTTTTACAAGAAGGAGGAGTCCGTCATACATAAAATAGGAACTTACTTTTTAATCACCCTGTTTATATATATATAGTTTAATATTACCAATCATAATTTTTTAAAACTTTTCTATGTCAGCCCTTAAATATGTGTCTGCATTACACCACGGAGAGTGGGGGCAAAGTGAGTGCTATCCACATACGCCTATTTCCCAAAATGACCAGAAAATTAAATAGATAGATAGATAGATAGATAGATAGATAGATAGATAGATAGATAGATATTCTGGAACTTTATACTGACTCAGCCGGTATTTCTAGCATTTACTATCACTAGATTGAAAACTAGCCATTTACCTCCGGCATATTTTTTTTATATCTCACATATAAAAATGGACCATTTCTTCTTCTTCTTCTTCTTTTTCTTTTTCTTCTTCTTCTTCTTCTTCTTCTTCTTCTTCTTCTTCTTCTTCTTCTTCTTCTTCTTCTTCTTTTTTAATCATATATATTTTATAATTTTTTACAATTCAAAATTTTGAAAACTGTGTTACGCACCAAAAATATCATTGGATTTTTGAGACCCAACGAATAATGGCAATAAGCACAATTCTCTAATTCTCTTTGAAACTTTGTAATGATAAAATCAATAGGTGAAATTTCTTAGTGAAGTTTGTAAAGTTATTTGGTAAGTTTAACTTAATCTAGTAAAAGGCCACAATTTGTGGGATATGATGACAGTGAACATTGAACTCACAATATTAATCTCTCAAAACTAGCTGGACACTCATTAACTATTGATGATGTACTTTACTATAACGTGTAAAATTTAAATGAATCCACACAAACGTCTTAACTTAAAAAAATAAAACGAAAAGAAAAGAAAATTGGTTTTATATTTTTTGCACTATTTAGTTGAACGTTTGATTGGTTGAGGAAATCGTCAATTTCATTTTAATTTTAACATTTTTCTTTTCCCAAAATATTTTATTCAATCAGATTTAATTTTTGTCACTTGTTACAAAAACCATTTTTGTTTCTAAGTATTACAGATTTTGTCTTGTCTTACGAGATCTTTGTCAAGTTTAAGAGAAATCCAGAAAGTCTCATGAATCTTTCGCAATTGTTTTAGTATTGTTACTTCTGCACTCACTGCACTTTCACATCTGGAACAACTGGTGGTTTTCCCCGATCGATAGAAAATATCCCCTATAATTCAGAATTCAGTATTTTAGCTATTTTCAGTACTGGAATTTTTGTCATTTAGAAAACGGGGTATTTTTTTTTGTGGGTTTCTAATGCAATATAATAGGAAAACTGTGTCCGTTGAAATGTTAAGGATTCGTGAGTAAAGTGCAGAGCAGAGTTTCCTCAATGTTTATAGTTTATCTCTTTTTTTTCGTTATCACACACACACACACACACACACACACACACACACACACACACACACATATATATATATATATATATATATATATATATATATATATAGCATAAATTTGATAAAATTATGAAGGATTTTATTTTCTTTGTGAGTCATGAAGAAAGCAAAATAGGACAGAGAGGCGACCCGGTTGTTACAGTCAACTTGTATTTTTAAATGTTACAAAATAATATTTGTCATAAAAGTACTTACATAAAAAACTTACATAAAATTGTGCGCTTAATATGAGCAGATGTGAGCGAAGAAAGTTTATATACATTTTGCATTGACTACAGTTTTTCTGACAGATGCATTGGTAAAAAGACGTTTGGCATTTAACGTAGCTAAAGTTCCGTTATTATATTATAAAATTAGCATGCTGTTGAATTTGGTCTGAGATTAGAAATAAAAAAGGAAATGTTTTCATCGGTAATTTACAAAAGAATTGTATATATTGGTAGCATTTGGTGTGTGAGTAAAATTGAAATAGAAGTTACTGAAAATCTCTCACATCAATCTATTTATATAATTCTCATCTGTGTTTGTGTGTTCGCTTGCACATGCGCATGCAGGTGTATGTGTGTCCTGACATAGCCACAAACAAATAATAAAATCGTCTGTGCGAAATACGTTAACATAGATAAGAAAAAGTGAGGTTAGATATCAGTGAAGGTGAGACTAAAATTAAGTTTCAGAAACGCGACTCTCAACATCTGAAAAGTTAGTAACTATTATATTAAACTATATGAGAAAAAAGTGAGTAAGAGAGTGAATAAGAGAATGAATAAGAGAGTGAGTAAGTGAGTGAGTGATTGAGTTTGTTTGCTTAACGGTATATCAACTTCTTATGGGTCATTAGTAATAAAAATATGACATATATTATTCTGCTTTCACAGTTGAATATATGGTATATGATACCCAGCTTTTGTGCATATATATATGTTTGTAAGGGCATAATTACAACAGGCGGTGATATATATGTTTTATGATGTAATTTACATGAAGAATACAGTTTGATTTATGTTAAAAGTTGTAACATACTACGTAGATTAATGTCATGAAACGACTATTCCATTTTGGTCGTTTGATTGGTTGATTTTGGTGAGTAGCATATCAACCTCTATGGATTATTTAATGCTGAAATCTAAATATTTTGAACATGGCTTCAACTAAACGTATTTTGATGGCTTCAACTAAATATTTTGATGGCTTCTACTAAATATATTTTGAACGCAATTGTATTCCGTCAACTACAGATAAAATGTATTGTTGGTCCTTTTGCTTTCAAATGTATTATTGTTTTTTTTCTACTGTAAAATCTAATGCTGGTTATTTTGCTTTAAAATTGTATTGTTGGCCATTTTACTATAAATATGTATTGTTGATAGTGTTTTTATATGTTTGTTGTTGGTCATATTTTATATAAAAATGGACTTGCGAACAACAGTAATTAAGAGGTGGGTTCACACTCTTTTAGATCTCTAATATCCCGATCAGAAACCTTGCTGCCGGATGTAGTTTATCGTCATGCCAGGAACTTGAGTGAGTGAATTAGAGAGAGAGTGTGTGTCAGTAAGTCAAAAAAATGATTTTCAAATCTAAAATCTTTATATATTTTTTTATATTTTATTAAATAAAAATATTTAGAAAAGTGTAAATTTCAGGATTTCCCCCCTTATTTTTGTTAATGTATAAAAGGCACATATTTATTTTTCGCATCATGTCTATTTTTAATAGAAATTCATTACAGAAATTCAAGAAAAGTTTTGATTTTCGAATAACAAGATTTTATTTCCTGTCATTTTTTTTTTTTTTTACATAAAACATCTTTAAAATTGTTCAAAATTGAATTATCATTTGATTGATCATTTTCTCTTTATCTTTAAGAATAAGTTATTATGAAACTATGACAATGGTTAGAAAACTTGGTAATCCAGATTTATTCATTCCGGTTGAAGGTAATCTTTGATTTCATTCATGCTGGATAGTAATCCACCAAAGAGTTAAATCAAGATTTTTCAGTAGCCAAGAAAAAAAGTTAAATGAAAGATCAGAAATAATGTCCAGATGTAACCACACCCCAAAATACATCCTAGGATCATACAAACATGGGTGAAAGTATTTACGATCCTTAAGTAACTCCTCTCTAATTTTGAAATTTTTGGTTGTTTAAAAATTCCAGTAGCCCCTATTGTACGTTTGAAAACGTTGGAAAATCAGTATTTGTCTATACTTCTGAGATAATGTAGTATTTACACTATTTACATTATTCAGACTATTGTCCTCATTTTTGTTGCCATGTTTACGACGTTTCGACTGTTGTACGCTCCGACCTTCTTCAGATACTAGGAATTTCGAACCGAACTCTTTATTACAATCACTAGGGTATATAATTCTCATTCCTTGTGCGAAACCACTTTTGGTAGTCAAGAGTTATCTCCCTTCAACTTAACTCTTTGCTATAGCTTGGTATTGAACTCACAACTCTTTAGTTCAAGTTCTTAGAACTAACCAACGTGTATATCCACTGGGCCATGTGTCATTTATTATTTTACCATAATGATGATGATCGCTGATGATGCGGGTGTTAATTTAATTCGTTGAAATTGCCATACGATCTTGGAACATTTGAATTTTTTATATGTAATAGATATTGACACTGTAAATAAACAATTTTAATTACATTAAACCTTCTGGAGGGATCAGTTTTAATATTCAATTTTGGCGGACCTGAAGGAGACTACCACTACCTTTAAATTTGTTTTTTCAGTGCAATCTTATCGATTAAACCCTAAACTTTCCGATTGACAAAAAAATTTGTAAAATTTTAACAATTAAACAATTTTTTTTTTCATACAACCTTAAATCGATCATGTGCAATTAACTTTTTTGCTTGTGCATATTCAACTACTGAATTCTGTGCGAAGTTTTTAAAAATAGTCATCTTGAAGTTTCCGAGGAAGATGCCATCGTAAGAACTAAAGAAAACTTGAAAAAAACAAAAACTAGAGTAAAAACTCGTCCCTCCCCCACAAAAAAAAAAACAAAAAAAAAACAAAGCTACTCCAACGCGAGTGGTTCTAAAATGGAGGATCGATTTACTATAACATTGTATAAGAAAGTGAGCCTCCCCGCTAAAATCGTTTAAATATTGAATTTTTAAATGTTTTTTTTTTTTTTTTTTTTTGATAATCGAAAGCTTGAACCGGTAAGGCTACGCTGAAGAAAGTGAAAAAAAAATGGAAAACAACAAATTTAAAGGTGGTGGTCGTCTCCTTCAGGTCCACATTAATTTTTAATAATTAATATTAATAGGATCTCTTTGAGATTTAACCTTCAAGTCGCTTACTTTTGTGTATATATATATATATATTATAATTGCGCGTTCAGTTTCAGTTTCAGCTATTGAGTTCCATCATTATTTCCGTCAGAATCATGAGATTATTCCTATCCTTTCAATTTCAAACATTCTTCTCCATCAATGTTTCAGTTAGTAACGTGTGAATTCTTATACTTTCATTTTCAGTTACTCTTTTCCATCATAATTTCCATCTTTGTCAAACGTTAATGTTTATACCTGCAATCCCAAACATTCTTCATTAATATTTCCTTTGCAGTTTTATTTTAATTCTTATCTTCAAAGTTTCACCTATACTTTTCCACCATTATTCCCATCGGGACCATACGTTAACTCTAATCCGTTTTCTTTCAATTGATCTTATTTCTGTAGAGGATCATACGATAATCGCGTTTCTTTCAATTTCAAACCTTCTTCTCCATCAATATTTCCATCGGTGTAATAAGGTAATTCTTATCATTTCATTCTCAGCCATTCTTTTCCCTAATTATTTCCGGAGGGGTCATCATACGGTAATTCTTATCCTTTCTATTTTAAGTATTCTTTTCCATCAATATTTCCGTAGATGTCAGAATTATTATCATTTTATTTTCAGCTATTCTTTTCCATCTTTATTTCCATCATAGTCATACGATGATTCTTATGCTTCTGATTTCAAACATTTGTTTAGATCAATAATTCTGCCGATGTCATACATAAAAATCTTATCGTTTCATTTTCAGCTATACTTTGTCATCATTATTTCCATTTACATCATATGATAATTGTTATCCTTTCAATTTTGAACATTCTTTCCCATCACTATTTCAGTCGGTTTTAGTTATTATTTCTTATTCTTTTAGTTCGTTCTTCTCCATCATTATTTCCTTCTTTGTCATATATTAATTCTTCACCATTCAGCTTTAGCAATTCATTTCATCATTATTATTTCAATCGGGACTATACGTTAATTCTTATCCTTTCCGTATTAGCTATTTTTTCCATTATTATTTATATCATGGTCACATGTTCATTCTTATCCTGTTTCTGTCATTATTTCCATCGGGGGGGATATATGTTCAATCCCATACTTTCAATTCCAAGCATTTCGTACGTTGTCTCACCGGACAGACGTTAATTATTATTTTTTTCAATTTCAACTATTTTATCCCTCAATATATTTGTCACTGACATGTCATCTTTTGAATTAACAATATTCTTTGCCATCAATATTTCCGTCAGGTTCATGCCTTAATTCTTATCCTTTCAGTTTTCAAATATTTTCAAATATTTTCAATATTTCCGACTCTACCATACGTTAATTTTTAACCTTTCAGTTTCAACCATTCTTTTCTATCAATAAGAAAACGCTCCCATACGTTAAGTTGTAGCTTTCAATTCCAACCATTGTTTAACAGCAATTTTTCAGTCGCCGCTATACGTTCTTATCATTTCACTTTAAACCAGACTTTTCTATTAATATTTCCGACGTGACCATACGTTAATTCTTATTCTTTTAGTTTCAACCATTTTTTGTCAATATTTATTATTTCCATTACGTTCCTTTATTTATTCTCATCCTTTCAGTGTCAACTATTTTTTCCACCGATATTTTTCCTCTCAGTCTTACGTTAAGTCGTATGCTTCAAGTTTCACACAATTCATATCCATCAATATTAACCGCTGTCATATTGTTTCATTTTCAACCATTCTCTTCCTTCAATATTTCCGACAGTGTCATACAAAAATCCGTATACTTCAAATTTCACACATTGTTTTCTATCAAAGTTTCGCCGGTTTCATATGTTAATTCTCACCCTTTCAGTTTCAAACATTTTTTATCAATTTTACCGTCGAGGTCTTATGTTACTTATTATCCACTCCATTTCTCCCATTCATTTTTCTCATCATTCCCGTTGCTGTCATTTGTTAATTCTTATTAGCTCAGCTTTAATCATTCTTTTCTATCATCATTTCCCTCGCGGTTATATATTAATTCTAATACGTTTATTTTCAACAATTCTTTTCTCCTAATATTTCCGTCCCCGTCAAGCATTAATTCAAATCCTATTTATTTAAACCAATCTTTTCTATTAATATATACCGAGCAGTCTTACGTTAATACTTTTACTTTCAGTTTTAACCATTTGTTCCTATCAGTATTTTTATCGCGGTCATAAGTTGATTTGTATCCTTTAAGTTTAAACCATTCTCTTTTAGGAATATTTCCAAATTAATTCTTATATTTTCAGTTTCAACAATTCTGTTCCAACAATATTTCTGTCTCGATCATACGTTAATTCTTTAACTTTCAGTTCCAAGCTTCCTTTCCTATCAGTGTTTCCTTCGTGGCCATTCATGAATTCTTAATCTTTTAATTTCAAACATTTGTTCGTATCTATATTACGACGTCAGTCAGTTAAATGCCATGCGTGATACACGCTTGGGCGATCATGTCTCGAAAGAGACATGACTGACTGGGCAGAAGATTATCCCGCAGTAGGTTGCCATTGCTTTCTGCGGTAGACTGGTTGCCGACCAAGGCTATAGAACCCAATCTGTCCTGCTATTTAACCCATAACTGGAAGGAAGAGACGGATTAATACCTTTCCCAAGGGCATTTGCGCGTAAGTGAATACAATGGATTCAAACTGGAATTCGAACTCGACTCCCCGGCTTCTTGTTCCGAGCCGATATCCACTGTACCACAACGCACATCCAATTACGACGTAGTCATACGTAAATTCGAATCCTTTTAGTTCCACCCATATTTTGATATCAACATGTACCGAGCGATCATAACCATTCATTAACCATTCATTTTTCTCATTATATTCCTGGCGTTCGTATGATAATTGTTATACTTTCAGTTTCAGCCCGTTATTTTTCTCAATATATCCGGCAGTCTCATACGCTAATTCGTCTCCTTTTAGTTTCAATCAAGTTTTAATATCAATAATTCAGTAGCAGTCATTAATTAATTCGTATACTTCAAGCATACCGCTGTTTTCTATTAATATTTACGTCGCAGTCTTATTCTTATCCGTTCAGTTTAAACCATTATTTTCTATCAATATTTCTGTTGCGGTCATGAATTAATTCGCAATCTTTCAGATTTAAACATTCTTCTATCAATATATCACTCTCAGTCATACTTTAATTCTTAACCTTTCAATTCCATACATTTTTTTCCATTTCGTGCGGTCAAGTATTAATTCTTATCCTTTCAGTTTCAAGGATTCCTTCTTATTAATATTTCCATCACGGTCATACGTGAATTTGTATCCTTTCAGCTTCAACCATACTATTCTATCAAAATTTCTGTCAGTGCCAGACTTAAATTCATATAAATTTTGTCAAACATGCTTTTCCTTCAATATTACAATCTTTGATTATAATCATTTCAATTAAAAATATTTTTTCATCGATATTTTATTTACCTTTTAATTCCATCATTATTCCGTCAGTGTAAATTCTTATTCCTTCAGTTTCAGTGATTCTTTAGCATCATTATTTCCTTATAGGTCAAACGGAAATGATTATCGTTTCAATTTCACACTTAAATCTCCATCAATATATCCGGCGATATCATGAGTTCTTTTTTCGGTTTCAAATAAACTAAATTTTCCTCTTTCTTGTATGTTAATCCTTAGCCTTTCAATAAGTCAGTTTCAATATTTCTATCGATCAATAATATCGTCGGGATTTATTCGTTAATCCTTATCCTTTCAGTTTCAATATTTCTATCGATCAATAATACCGTCGGAATTTATTCGTTAATCATTATCCTTTCAGTTTCAATATTTCTATCGATCAATAATAATGTATGGATTTATTCGTTAACTTCATCCTTTCAGTTTCAATATTTCTATCGATCAATACCTGTCAGGATTTATTCGTTAATCCTTATCCTTTCAGTTTCAAAATTTCTATCGATCAATAATATCGTCGATTTATTCGTTAATCCTTATCCTTTCAGTTTCAATATTTCTATCGATCAATAATACCGTCAGGATTTATTCGTTAATCCTTATCCTTTCAGTTTCAATATTTGTATCGATGAATAATATCGTCGGGATTTATTCGTTAATCCTTATCCTTTCAGTTTCAATATTTCTATCGATCAATAATATCGTCGGGATTTATTCGTTAACTTTTTATCCTTTCAGTTTCAATATTTCTATCGATCAATAATATCGTCGGGATTTATTCGTTAATCCTTATCCTTTCAGTTTCAATATTTTTATCGATCAATAATACCGTCGGAATTTATTCGTTAATCATTATCCTTTCAGTTTCAACAATATTTCTATCGATCAATAATACCGTCGGCACTTATTCGATAATCCTTATCCTTTCAGTTTCAATATTTCTATCGATCAATAATACCGTATGGATTTATTCGTTAATCCTTATCCTTTCAGTTTCAATATTTGTATCGATCAATAATATCGTCGGGATTTATTCGTTAATCCTTATCCTTTCAGTTTCAATATTTCTATCGATCAATAATACCGTCGGAATTTATTCGTTAATCCTTATCCTTTCAGTTTCAATATTTCTATCGATCAATAATACTGTCGGATTTATTCGTTAATCCTTATCCTTTCAGTTTCAATATTTGTATCGATCAATAATACCGTATGACCTTATTCTGTTAATCCTTATCCTTTCAGTTTCAATATTTTATCGATCAATAATACCGTCGAGATTTATTCGATAATCCTTATCCTTTCAGTTTCACATTTTTATCAATCAATACCGTCGGAATTTATTCTCGTTAATCCTTATCCTTTCAGTTTCAATATTTCTATCGATCAATAATACCGTCGGAATTTATTCGTTAACTCATCCTTTCAGTTTCCAATATTTCTATCGATCAATAATAGCGTCGGGATTTGTCTGTTAATCCTTATCCTTTCAGTTTCAATATTTCTATCGATCAATAATACCGTCAGGATTTATTCGATAGTCCTTATCCTTTCAGTTTCAATATTTCTATCAATCAATAATACCGTCGGAATTTATTCGTTAATCCTTATCCTTTCAGTTTCAATATTTCTATCGATCAATAATACCGTCGGGATTTATTCGTTAATCCTTATCCTTTCAGTTTCAATACTTTATCGATCAATAATATCGTCGGGATTTATTCGTTAATCCTTATCCTTTCAGTTTCAATATTTCTATCGATCAATAATGTCAGGATTTATTCGTTAATCCTTATCCTTTCAGTTTCAATATTTCTATCGATCAATAATATCGTCGGGATTTATTCGTTAATCCTTATCCTTTCAGTTTCAATATTTCTATCGATCAATAATACCGTCGGAATTTATTCGTTAACGTTATCCTTTCAGTTTCAATATTTCTATCGATCAATAATACCGTATGGATTTATTCGTTAATCCTTATCCTTTCAGTTTCAATATTTCTCTCGATCAATAATACCGTCAGGATTTATTCGTTAATCCTTATCCTTTCAGTTTCAATATTTGTATCGATGAATAATATCGTCGGGATTTATTCGTTAATCCTTATCCTTTCAGTTTCAATATTTCTATCGATCAATAATACCGTCAGGATTTATTCGTTAATCCTTATCCTTTCAGTTCCAACAATATTATTTATTGAAAATTCCGTCGGCCTCATACTTTAATTCTCAAAATTTCTGTTTCAAATATACATTCTGTCAGTATTTTCGACAATGTCATATTTAATTATAATAATTTTATATCCATCACTATTTCCATATCAGTGTCAATATCTATTACATTCAATTCCATCAATATTTCTATTGGTGGCATATCATCTCAATATAAATATCTTTATTCTCTCAATATTTACTTCAGTATCCTCCTTAAACATTATCCATTCATTTTCAGCTATTAATTTCCATCAGTATTTTCCTCGGAGTCATGCATGCATTCTTATTATTTGATTTTAAAATGTTATTTATCATCAGAGTTTGGCACTGAAAATGTTATTCCCATCACTATTATTTTTCCCATCAATATTTCTGTCTTTGTCATACGTTAATTATTACCTTTTTCCACTTCAAATATTTTTTCCATCAATATTTTATCTGGGTGCCATGTGTTAATTCTTATCCTTTCAGTTTCAAATATTCTTTTTCATCAATATTTCCCTATGTGTTATTCTTTATCATTTCAGCTTAAATATACTTTGCATTGAAATTTTCTTCGTTGTCATAAATTAATCCTTATGCATTCAGGTTAGATAATTTTTTAATCCATACTTCCGTCGGCTTCTTACGTTAATACTTATATTTTCATTTTCAAACATCAACATTGCATCAATATTTACCAAAGTTAACTTTTATATTTTCAGTTTCAAACATAATTTCCGTGAAAATTCCGTTAAAATTCATACGTTAATTCTCATCCTTTCACTTATACGTTAATACTTACATTTTCAGACTCAAACAGCAATAATTCCGTCGGGCTTCATATATTATTACTTATCCTTTCAGTTTCAAAAATTCTTTTGAATCATTATTTGTAGAGCTGTAGTACGTTAATACTTATCCTCTTCCTTTTACACATACTTTTCCGTAAATATATCTTCTTTGTCATGCGCTAATGTTAATACTTTTAATATAAATTTCAAACATGATTTCCATCAATATTTACGCCGGAATTTATATGTTAATTTTTATACTGTCACTTTCAAATATTCTAGCATTTCCCTGGGTGACATTCGTTAATAATTTTCCTTTCACTTTCAAGCATTTCTTTCATCAATAATTCCGTAGGTATTCATAAGTTAATATTTGCACTTTCAGTTTCAAATATCAATAATTTCGTCGGTATTCATACGTTAATTTTTATCTGTTCAGTTTTAAAATTCTTTCCATCAAAAATTCCTGCAAGATTCTTATGTTCATATTTATTCTTTCAGTTTTAAACTTTTCATCAAAAATACTGTCAGGATTTCAACATTTCAGTTTCAAACAATATTTTCCAACCTTTTCGTGCATGTCATGCGTTAATGCTTTTTCTATTATTTTTTTTTTTTTCGTTTCAAACATTTTTCCTACCAATAATTCCGTCGGGACACGTGCGTTGATTTTAAAACATTCATTCCATCAATTATTAACGTTCATTTTAAAACATTCTTTCCATCAATTATTACTTAGAGATTCATACGTTAATACTTCTTTCAGTTTCAAAAAAATATTTCGTCAAGAATTCTGTCTGAATTCATGCGTTATTTCTAATTTTTTTCAGTTTCAAACATTCCTTACATGAATAATTTCTTCGGGATTCACGAGGTTATTCTTATTCTTTCAGTTTCAAAAAATCCTTTCCATCTTTTATTCCGTCGAGATTCATACCATAATCCTTATTCTTTCAGTTTTAAAATTTATTTCCATCTATTATTCCGTCGAGATTCATAGCTTAATTCTTATTTTTTCAGTTTTAAGAATTATTTCCATCTATTATTCCGTCGAGATTCATACCTTAATTCTTATTCTTTCAGTTTCAAAAATCCTTTCCATCTATTATACCGTCGAGATTCATAGCTTAATTCTTATTCTTTCAGTTTTAAAAATTATTTCCATCTATTATTCCGTCGAGATTCATACCTTAATTCTTATTCTTTCAGTTTCAAAAATCCATTGCATCTATTATTCCGTCGAGATTCATAACTTAATGCTTATTCTTTCAGTTTTAAAAATTATTTCCATCTATTATTCCGTCGAGATTCATAGCTTAATTCTTATTCTTTCAGTTTTAAAAATTATTTCCATCTATTATTCCGTCGAGATTCATACCTTAATTCTTATACTTTCAGTTTCAAAAATCCTTTCCATCTATTGTTCCGTCCAGATTCATAGATTAATTCTTATTCTTTCAGTTTTAAAACTTATTTCCATCTAATATTCCGTCGAGATTCATAGCTTAATTCTTATTCTTTCAGTTTTAAAAATTATTTCCATCTATTATTCCGTCGAGATTCATACCTTAATTCTTATTCTTTCAGTTTCAAAAATCCTTTCCATCTAATATTCCGTCGAGATTCATAGCTTAATACTTGTTTTTCAGTCTCAAAAATCCTTTCCATCTAATATTTCGTCCAGATTCATAAATTAATTCTTATTCTTTCAGTTTTAAAAATTATTTCCATCTATTATTCCGCCCAGATTCATAGCTTAATTCTTATTCTTTCAGTTTTAAAAATACTTTCCATCTATTGTTCCGTCGAGATTCATAGCTGAATTCATATTCTTTCAGTTTCAAAAATACTTTCCATCTATTATTCCGTCTACATTCATAGCTTAATTCTTATTCTTTCAGTTTTTAAAATCGTTTCCATCTATTATTCCGTCTAGATTCATAGCTTAATTCTTATTCTTTCAGTTTCAAAAATTCTGTCCATCTATTATTCCGTCTAGATTCATAGCTTAATTCTTATTCTTTCAGTGTCTAAAATCCTTTCCAGCTATTATTCCGTCTAGATTCATAGCTTAATTCTTATTCTTTCAGTTTTAAAAAAACTTTCCATCTATTATTCAGTCGAGATTCATACCTTAATTCTTATTCTTTCAGTTTTAAAAATCCTTTCCGTCTATTATTCCGTCTACATTCATAGCTTAATTCTTATACTTTCAGTTTTAAAAATCCTTTCCATCTATTATTCCGTCGAGATTCATAGCTTAATACTTTTTCTTGCAGTTTCAAAAATCCTTTCCATCTATTATTCCGTCGAAATTCATAGCTTAATTCTTATACTTTAAGTTTCTAAAATCCTTTCCATCTATTATTCCGTCTAGATTCATAGCTTAATTCTTATACTTTCAGTTTTAAAAATCCTTTCCATCTATTATTCCGTCGAGATTCATAGCTTAATTCTTATTCTTGCAGTTTCAAAAACCCTTTCCATCTATTATTCCGTCGAGATTCATAGCTTAATTCTTATACTTTCAGTTTCTAAAATCCTTTCCATCTATTATTCCGTCGAGATTCATACCATAATCCTTATTCTTTCAGTTTCAAAAATCCTTTCCATCTATTATTCCGTCTAGATTCATAGCTTAATTCTTATTGTTTCAGTTTTAAAAATCCTTTCTATCTATTATTCCGTCGAGATTCATAGCTTAATTCATATTCTTTCAGTTTCAAAAATACTTTCCATCTATTATTCCGTCTACATTCATAGCTTAATTCTTATTCTTTCAGTTTTTAAAATCGTTTTCATCTATTATTCCGACTAGATTCATAGCTTAATTCTTATTCTTTCAGTTTCAAAAATTCTGTCCATCTATTATTCCGTCTAGATTCATAGCTTAATTCTTATTCTTTCAGTGTCTAAAATCCTTTCCAGCTATTATTCCGTCTAGATTCATAGCTTAATTCTTATTCTTTCAGTTTTAAAAAAACCTTCCATCTATTATTCAGTCGAGATTCATACCTTAATTCTTATTCTTTCAGTTTTAAAAATCCTTTCCGTCTATTATTCCGTCTAGATTCATAGCTTAATTCTTATACTTTCAGTTTTAAAAATCCTTTCCATCTATTATTCCGTCGAGATTCATAGCTTAATACTTGTTCTTGCAGTTTCAAAAATCCTTTCCATCTATTATTCCGTCGAAATTCATAGCTTAATTCTTATGCTTTCAGTTTCTAAAATCCTTTCCATCTATTATTCCGTCGAGATTCATAGCTTAATTCTTATACTTTCAGTTTTAAAAATCCCTTTCCATCTATTATTCCGTCGAGATTCATAGCTTAATTGTTATTCTTGCAGTTTCAAAAATCCTTTCCATCTATTATTCCGTCGAGATTCATAGATTAATTCTTATACTTTCAGTTTCTAAAATCCTTTCCATCTATTATTCCGTCGAGATTCATACCTTAATTCTTATTCTTTCAGTTTCAAAAATCCTTTCCATCTATTATTCCGTCTAGATTCATAGCTTAATTCTTATTGTTTCAGTTTTAAAAAACCTTTCCATCTATTATTCCGTCGAGATTCATAGCTTAATTCTTATTCTTGCAGTTTTAAAAATGCTATCCATCTATTATGCCGTCGAGATTCATAGCTTAATTCTTATTCTTTCAGTTTCTAAAATCCTTTCCATCTATTATTCCGTCTAGATTCATAGCTTAATTCTTATTCTTTCAGTTTAAAAAATATTTCCATCTATTATTCCGTCTAGATTAATAGCTTAATTCTTATTCTTTCAGTTTTAAAAAAACATTCCATCTATTATTCAGTCGAGATTCATACCTTAATTCTTATTCTTTCAGTTTTAAAAATCCTTTCCATCTATTATTCCGTCGAGATTCATAGCTTAATTCTTATACTTCCAGTTTTAAAAATCCTTTCCATCTATTATTCCGTCGAGATTCATAGCTTAATTCTTGTTCTTGCAGTTTCAAAAATCCTTTCCATCTATTATTCCGTCGAGATTCATAGCTTAATTCTTATACTTTCAGTTTCTAAAATCCTTTCCATCTATTATTCCGTCTAGATTCATAGCTTAATTCTTATACTTTCAGTTTTAAAAATCCTTTCCATCTATTATTCCGTCGAGATTCATAGCTTAATTCTTATTCTTGCAGTTTCAAAAATCCTTTCCATCTATTATTCCGTCTAGATTCATAGCTTAATTCTTATACTTTCAGTTTCTAAAATCCTTTCCATCTATTATTCCGTCGAGATTCATACCTTAATTCTTATTCTTTCAGTTTCAAAAATCCTTTCCATCTATTATTCCGTCTAGATTCATAGCTTAATTCTTATTGTTTCAGTTTTAAAAATCCTTTCCATCTATTATTCCGTCGAGATTCATAGCTTAATTCTTATTCTTGCAGTTTTAAAAATGCTATCCATCTATTATTCCGTCTAGATTCATAGCGTAATTCTTATTCTTTCAGTTTCTAAAATCCTTTCCATCTATTATTCCGTCTAGATTCATAGCTTAATTCTTATTCTGTCAGTTTAAAAAATACTTTCCATCTATTATTCCGTCTATATTAATAGCTGAATTCTTATTCTTGCAGTTTTAAAAATACATTCCATCTATTATTCCGTCTAGATTCATAGCGTAATTCTTATTCTTGCAGTTTCAAAAATTCTTTCCATCTATTATTCCGTCGAGATTCATAACTTAATTCTTATTCTTGCAGTTTCTAAAATCCTTTCGATCTATTATTCCGTCCAGATTCATAGCTTAATTCTTATTCTTGCAGTTTTAAAAATACTTTCCATCTATTATTCCCTCCAGATTCATAGTTTAATTCTTATTCTTTCAGTTTTAAAAATACTATCCATCTATTTTTCCGTCCAGATTCATAGCTTAGTTCTTATTCTTTCAGTTTCTAAAATCCTTTCCATCTATTATTCCGTCTAGAATCATAGCTTACTTCTTATTCTTTCAGTTGTAAAAATACTTGCCATCTATTATTACATCTAGATTCATAGCTTAATTCTTATTCTTGTAGTTTTAAAAATACATTCCATCTGTTATTCCGTCTAGATTCATAACTTAATTCTTATTCTTGCAGTTTTAAAAATACTTTCCATCTATTATTCCGTCTAGATTCATAGCTTAATTCTTATTCTTGCAGTTTAAAAAAATCCTTTCCATCTATTATTCCGTCGAGATTCATAGCTTAATTCTTATTCTTGCAGTTTCTAAAATCCTTTCTATCTATTTTTCCGTCCAGATTCATAGCTTAATTCTTATTCTTTCAGTTTTAAAAATACTTTCCATCTATTATTCCCTCCAGATTCATAGCTTAATTCTTATTCTTGCAGTTTCTGAAATCCTTTCCATCTATTATTCCGTCTAGATTCATAGCTCAATTTTTATTCTTGCAGTTTCTAAAATCCTTTCCATCTATTATTCCGTCTAAATTCATACCTTAATTCTTATTCTTTCAGTTTTTAAAATCCTTTCTATCTATTATTCCGTCCAGATTCATAGTTCAATTCTTATTCTTTCAGTTTTAAAAAATTCTGTCCATCTATTATTCCGTCAAGATTCATAGCTTAATTCTTATTCTTTCAGTTTTAAAAATTATTTCCGTCTATTATTTCGTCGAGATTCTTACCTTAATTCTGATTCTTTCAGTTTCAAAAATCCTTTCCATCTATTATTCCGTCGAGATTCATACCTTAATTCTTATTCTTTCAGTTTTGAAAATCCTTTCCATCTTTTATTCCGTCAAGATTCATAGCTTAATTCTTATTCTTTCAGTTTTAAAAATTATTTCCATCTATTATTTCGTCGAGATTCATACCTTAATTCTTATTCTTTCTGTTTTAAAAAATCTTACCATCTATTATTCCGTAGAGATTCATACATTAATTCTTATTCTTTCTGTTTTAAAAATGCTTTCCATCTATTATTACGTCCAGATTCATACATGAATTCTTATTCTTTCAGTTTCTAAAATCCTTTCCATCTATTATTCCGTCTAGATTCATACTTTAAATCTTATTCTTTCACTATCAGAAATCCTTTTCTTCTATTACTATTCCGTCGAGATTCATAGCTTAATTCTTGTTTTTCAGTTTCAAAAAACCTTTCCATCTATTTTTCCGTCCAGATTCATAGCTTAATTCTTATTCTTTCAGTTTTAAAAGTTATTTCCATCTATTATTCCGTCGAGATTCATAGCTTAATTCTTATTCTTTCAGTTTTAATAATTATTTCCATCCATTATTCCGTCGAGATTCATACATTAATTCTTATTCTTTCTGTTTTAAAAAATTTTACCATGTATTATTCCGTCGAGATTCATACATTAATTCTTATTCTTTCAGTTTTGAAAATACATTCCATCTATTATTCCGTCCGGATTCATAGCTTTATTCTTATTCTTTCAGTTTCTAAAATCCTTTCCATCTATTATTCAGTCTAGATTCATACCATAATTCTTATTCTTTCAGTTTCTAAAATCCTTTCCATTTATTATTCCGTCTAGATGCATAGCTTAATTCTGATTCTTTCAGTTTCAAAAATCCTTTCCATCTATTATTCCGTCGACATTCATAGCTTAATTCGTATTCTTTCAGTTTTTAAAATCCTTTCCATATATTATTTAGTCGAGATTCATAGCTTAATTCTTATTCTTTCAGTTTTAAAAATTATTTCCATCTGTTATTCCGTCGAGATTCATACCTTAAATCTTATTCTTTCACTATCAGAAATCCTTTCCATCTATTAATATTCCGTCGAGATTCATAGCTTAATTCTTGTTTTTCAGTTTCAAAAATCCTTTCCATCTATTTTTCCGTCCAGATTCACAGCATAATTCTTATTTTTTCAGTTTTAAAAATTATTTCCATCTATTATTCCGTCGAGATTCATAGCTTAATTCTTATTCTTTCAGTTTTAAAAATTATTTCCATCTATTATTCCGTCGAGATTCATACATTAATTCTTATTCTTTCAGTTTTAAAAATACTTTCCATCTATTATTCCGTCCGGAATCATAGCTTAATTCTTATTCTTTCAGTTTCTAAAATCCTTTCCATCTATTATTCCGTCTAGATTCATACCTTAATTCTTATTCTTTCAGTTTCTAAAACCCTTTCCATTTCTTATTCCGTCGATATTCATGCCGTAATTCTTATGCTTTCTGTTTCAAAATTCCCTTCCATCTATTATTCCGTCGAGATTCATACCTTAATTCTTATCCTTTCAGTTTTTAAAATCTTTTCGATCTATTATTCCGTCCAGATTCATTGCTTAATTCTTATTCTTTCAGTTTCAAAAAATTCTGTCCATCTATTATTCCGTCTAGATTCATAGCTTAATTCTTATTCTTTCAGTGTCTAAAATCCTTTCCAGCTATTATTCCGTCTAGATTCATAGCTTAATTCTTATTCTTTCAGTTTTAAAAAAACCTTCCATCTATTATTCAGTCGAGATTCATACCTTAATTCTTATTCTTTCAGTTTTAAAAATCCTTTCCGTCTATTATTCCGTCTAGATTCATAGCTTAATTCTTATACTTTCAGTTTTAAAAATCCTTTCCATCTATTATTCCGTCGAGATTCATAGCTTAATACTTGTTCTTGCAGTTTCAAAAATCCTTTCCATCTATTATTCCGTCGAAATTCATAGCTTAATTCTTATGCTTTCAGTTTCTAAAATCCTTTCCATCTATTATTCCGTCGAGATTCATAGCTTAATTCTTATACTTTCAGTTTTAAAAATCCTTTCCATCTATTATTCCGTCGAGATTCATAGCTTAATTGTTATTCTTGCAGTTTCAAAAATCCTTTCCATCTATTATTCCGTCGAGATTCATAGATTAATTCTTATACTTTCAGTTTCTAAAATCCTTTCCATCTATTATTCCGTCGAGATTCATACCTTAATTCTTATTCTTTCAGTTTCAAAAATCCTTTCCATCTATTATTCCGTCTAGATTCATAGCTTAATTCTTATTGTTTCAGTTTTAAAAAACCTTTCCATCTATTATTCCGTCGAGATTCATAGCTTAATTCTTATTCTTGCAGTTTTAAAAATGCTATCCATCTATTATGCCGTCGAGATTCATAGCTTAATTCTTATTCTTTCAGTTTCTAAAATCCTTTCCATCTATTATTCCGTCTAGATTCATAGCTTAATTCTTATTCTTTCAGTTTAAAAAATATTTCCATCTATTATTGCGTCTAGATTAATAGCTTAATTCTTATTCTTTCAGTTTTAAAAAAACATTCCATCTATTATTCAGTCGAGATTCATACCTTAATTCTTATTCTTTCAGTTTTAAAAATCCTTTCCATCTATTATTCCGTCGAGATTCATAGCTTAATTCTTATACTTCCAGTTTTAAAAATCCTTTCCATCTATTATTCCGTCGAGATTCATAGCTTAATTCTTGTTCTTGCAGTTTCAAAAATCCTTTCCATCTATTATTCCGTCGAGATTCATAGCTTAATTCTTATACTTTCAGTTTCTAAAATCCTTTCCATCTATTATTCCGTCTAGATTCATAGCTTAATTCTTATACTTTCAGTTTTAAAAATCCTTTCCATCTATTATTCCGTCGAGATTCATAGCTTAATTCTTATTCTTGCAGTTTCAAAAATCCTTTCCATCTATTATTCCGTCGAGATTCATAGCTTAATTCTTATACTTTCAGTTTCTAAAATCCTTTCCATCTATTATTCCGTCGAGATTCATACCTTAATTCTTATTCTTTCAGTTTCAAAAATCCTTTCCATCTATTATTCCGTCTAGATTCATAGCTTAATTCTTATTGTTTCAGTTTTAAAAATCCTTTCCATCTATTATTCCGTCGAGATTCATAGCTTAATTCTTATTCTTGCAGTTTTAAAAATGCTATCCATCTATTATTCCGTCTAGATTCATAGCGTAATTCTTATTCTTTCAGTTTCTAAAATCCTTTCCATCTATTATTCCGTCTAGATTCATAGCTTAATTCTTATTCTGTCAGTTTAAAAAATACTTTCCATCTATTATTCCGTCTATATTAATAGCTGAATTCTTATTCTTGCAGTTTTAAAAATACATTCCATCTATTATTCCGTCTAGATTCATAGCGTAATTCTTATTCTTGCAGTTTCAAAAATTCTTTCCATCTATTATTCCGTCGAGATTCATAACTTAATTCTTATTCTTGCAGTTTCTAAAATCCTTTCGATCTATTATTCCGTCCAGATTCATAGCTTAATTCTTATTCTTGCAGTTTTAAAAATACTTTCCATCTATTATTCCCTCCAGATTCATAGTTTAATTCTTATTCTTTCAGTTTTAAAAATACTATCCATCTATTTTTCCGTCCAGATTCATAGCTTAGTTCTTATTCTTTCAGTTTCTAAAATCCTTTCCATCTATTATTCCGTCTAGAATCATAGCTTACTTCTTATTCTTTCAGTTGTAAAAATACTTGCCATCTATTATTACATCTAGATTCATAGCTTAATTCTTATTCTTGTAGTTTTAAAAATACATTCCATCTGTTATTCCGTCTAGATTCATAACTTAATTCTTATTCTTGCAGTTTTAAAAATACTTTCCATCTATTATTCCGTCTAGATTCATAGCTTAATTCTTATTCTTGCAGTTTAAAAAAATCCTTTCCATCTATTATTCCGTCCAGATTCATAGCTTAATTCTTATTCTTGCAGTTTCTAAAATCCTTTCTATCTATTTTTCCGTCCAGATTCATAGCTTAATTCTTATTCTTTCAGTTTTAAAAATACTTTCCATCTATTATTCCCTCCAGATTCATAGCTTAATTCTTATTCTTGCAGTTTCTGAAATCCTTTCCATCTATTATTCCGTCTAGATTCATAGCTCAATTTTTATTCTTGCAGTTTCTAAAATCCTTTCCATCTATTATTCCGTCTAAATTCATACCTTAATTCTTATTCTTTCAGTTTTTAAAATCCTTTCTATCTATTATTCCGTCCAGATTCATAGTTCAATTCTTATTCTTTCAGTTTTAAAAAATTCTGTCCATCTATTATTCCGTCAAGATTCATAGCTTAATTCTTATTCTTTCAGTTTTAAAAATTATTTCCGTCTATTATTTCGTCGAGATTCTTACCTTAATTCTGATTCTTTCAGTTTCAAAAATCCTTTCCATCTATTATTCCGTCGAGATTCATACCTTAATTCTTATTCTTTCAGTTTTGAAAATCCTTTCCATCTTTTATTCCGTCAAGATTCATAGCTTAATTCTTATTCTTTCAGTTTTAAAAATTATTTCCATCTATTATTTCGTCGAGATTCATACCTTAATTCTTATTCTTTCTGTTTTAAAAAATCTTACCATCTATTATTCCGTAGAGATTCATACATTAATTCTTATTCTTTCTGTTTTAAAAATGCTTTCCATCTATTATTACGTCCAGATTCATACATGAATTCTTATTCTTTCAGTTTCTAAAATCCTTTCCATCTATTATTCCGTCTAGATTCATACTTTAAATCTTATTCTTTCACTATCAGAAATCCTTTTCTTCTATTACTATTCCGTCGAGATTCATAGCTTAATTCTTGTTTTTCAGTTTCAAAAAACCTTTCCATCTATTTTTCCGTCCAGATTCATAGCTTAATTCTTATTCTTTCAGTTTTAAAAGTTATTTCCATCTATTATTCCGTCGAGATTCATAGCTTAATTCTTATTCTTTCAGTTTTAATAATTATTTCCATCCATTATTCCGTCGAGATTCATACATTAATTCTTATTCTTTCTGTTTTAAAAAATTTTACCATGTATTATTCCGTCGAGATTCATACATTAATTCTTATTCTTTCAGTTTTGAAAATACATTCCATCTATTATTCCGTCCGGATTCATAGCTTTATTCTTATTCTTTCAGTTTCTAAAATCCTTTCCATCTATTATTCAGTCTAGATTCATACCATAATTCTTATTCTTTCAGTTTCTAAAATCCTTTCCATTTATTATTCCGTCTAGATGCATAGCTTAATTCTGATTCTTTCAGTTTCAAAAATCCTTTCCATCTATTATTCCGTCGACATTCATAGCTTAATTCGTATTCTTTCAGTTTTTAAAATCCTTTCCATATATTATTTAGTCGAGATTCATAGCTTAATTCTTATTCTTTCAGTTTTAAAAATTATTTCCATCTGTTATTCCGTCGAGATTCATACCTTAAATCTTATTCTTTCACTATCAGAAATCCTTTCCATCTATTAATATTCCGTCGAGATTCATAGCTTAATTCTTGTTTTTCAGTTTCAAAAATCCTTTCCATCTATTTTTCCGTCCAGATTCACAGCATAATTCTTATTTTTTCAGTTTTAAAAATTATTTCCATCTATTATTCCGTCGAGATTCATAGCTTAATTCTTATTCTTTCAGTTTTAAAAATTATTTCCATCTATTATTCCGTCGAGATTCATACATTAATTCTTATTCTTTCAGTTTTAAAAATACTTTCCATCTATTATTCCGTCCGGAATCATAGCTTAATTCTTATTCTTTCAGTTTCTAAAATCCTTTCCATCTATTATTCCGTCTAGATTCATACCTTAATTCTTATTCTTTCAGTTTCTAAAACCCTTTCCATTTCTTATTCCGTCGATATTCATGCCGTAATTCTTATGCTTTCTGTTTCAAAATTCCCTTCCATCTATTATTCCGTCGAGATTCATACCTTAATTCTTATCCTTTCAGTTTTTAAAATCTTTTCGATCTATTATTCCGTCCAGATTCATTGCTTAATTCTTATTCTTTCAGTTTCAAAAAATTCTGTTCATCTATTATTCCGTCAAGATTCATAGCTTAATTCTTATTCTTTCAGTTTTAAAAATTATTTCCATCTATTATTTCGTCGAGATTCATGCCTTAATTCTTATTCTTTCTGTTTTAAAAAATCTTACCATCTATTATTCATTTTAAAAATACTTTCCATCAATTATTCCGTCCAGATTCGTAGCTTAATTCTTATTCTTTCAGTTTCTAAAATCCTTTCCATCTATTATTCCGTCTAGATTCATATCTTAAATCTTATTCTTTCACTATCAGAAATCCTTTCCATCTATTACTATTCCGTCGAGATTCATAGCTTAATTCTTGTTTTTCAGTTTCAAAAAACGTTTCCATCTATTTTTCCGTCCAGATTCATAGCTGAATTCTTATTCTTTCAGTTTTAAAAATTATTTCACATCTATTATTCCGTCGAGATTCATACCTTAATTCTTATTCTTTCTGTTTTGAAAAATCTTACCATCTATTATTCCGTCGAGATTCATACATTAATTCTTATTCTTTCAGTTTTAAAAATACTTTCCATCTATTATTCCGTCCGGATTCATAGCTTAATTCTTATTCTTTCAGTTTTTAAAATCCTTTCCATCTATTATTCCGTCGAGATTCATACATTAATTCTTATTCTTTCAGTTTTAAAAATTATTTCCATCTGTTATTCAGTCGAGATTCATACCTTAAATCTTATTCTTTCACTATCAGAAATCCTTTCCATCTATTAATATTCCGTCGAGATTCATAGCTGAATTCTTATTCTTTCAATTTTAAAAATTATTTCCATCTATTATTCTGTCGAGATTCATAGCTTAATTCTTATTCTTTCAGTTTTAAAAATTATTTCCATCTATTATTCCGTCGAGATTCATAACTTAATTCTTATTCTTTCAGTTTTAAAAAATCTTACCATCTATGATTCAGTCGAGATTCATACCTTAATTCTTATTCTTTCAGTTTTAAAAATTATTTCCATCTATTATTCCGTCGAGATTCATACATTAATTCTTATTCTTTCACTTTTCAAAATACTTTCCATCTATTATTCCGTCCGGATTTATAGCTTAATTCTTATTCTTTCAGTTTCTAAAATCCTTTCCATTTATTATTACGTCTAGATTCATAGCTTAATTCTTATTCTTTCAGTTTCAAAAATCCTTTCCATCTATTATTCCGTCGAGATTCATACCTTAATTCTTATTCTTTCAGTTTCAAAAATGATTTCCGTCTAGTATTCCGTCGAGATTCATAGCTGAAATTTTATTCTCTCAGTTTCAAAAATCCTTTCCGTCTACTATTCCGTCGAGATTCATAGCTTAATTCTTATACTTTGGGTTTAAAAAATCCTCTCCATCTATTATTCCGTCCAGATTCATAGCTTAATTCTTATTCTTTCAGTTTTAACAAATCTTTCCATCTATTATTCCGTCGAGATTCATACGTTAATTCTTATTCTTTCAGTTTTAAAAATACATTCCATCTATTATTCCGTTGAGATTCATGGCTTAATTCTTATTCTTTCAATTTCAAAAATCCTTTCCATCTATTATTCCGTCCAGATTCATAGCTTAATTCTTATTTTTTTCAGTTTTTAAAATCCTTTCCATCTATTATTCCGTCGAGATTCATAGCTTAATTCTTATTCTCTCAGTTTCAAAAAACCTTTCCATCTATTATTCCGTCCAGATACATAGCTTAATTCTTATTCTTTCAGTTTCAAAAATCCTTTCCATCTATTATTCCGTCCAGATTCATACCTTAATTCTTATTCTCTCAGTTTCAAAAATCCTTTCCATCTATTATTCCGTCCAGATTCATAGCTTAATTCTTATTCTTTCAGTTTTTAAAATCCTTTCCATCTATTATTCCGTCCAGATTCATAGATTAATTCTTATTCTTTCAGTTTTTATAATTCTTTCCATCTATTATTCCGTCGAGATTCATAACTTAATTCATATTCTTTCAGTTTCAAAAATCCTTTCCATCTATTATTCAGTCGAGATTCATACCTTAATTCTTATTCTTTCTATTTAAAAAAATTCATACATTAATTCTTATTGTTTCAGTTTCAAAATGCATTCCATCTATTATTCCGTCGAGTTTCATAATTTAATTCTTAATTTTCAGTTTTTATAATCCTTTCCATCTATTATTCCGTCCAGATTTATAGCTTAATTCTTATTCTTTCAGTTTAAAACACCTTTCCATCTATTATTCCCTCCAGATTCATAGCTTAATTCTTATTCTTCAAGTTTCAAAAATCCTTTCCATCTATTATTCCGTCAAGACTCATAGCTTAATTCTTATTCTCTCAGTTTCAAAAATCCTTTCCATCTATTATTCCGTCCAGATTCATACCTTAATTCTTATTCTCTCAGTTTCAAAAATCCTTTCCATCTATTATTCGGTCTTTCAGTTTTAAAAATTCTTTCCATCTACTATTCCACAGAGATTCATATCTTAATTCATCTTCATTCAGTTTCAAAAATCCTTTCCATCTGTTATTCCGCCGAGATTCATAGCTTAATTTTTATTCTTTCAGTTTCTAAAATCCTTTCCATCTATTATTCCGTATAGATTCATAGCTTAATTCTTATTCTTTCAGTTTTTAAAATTCTTTCCATCTATTATTCCGTCGAGATTCATAGCCTAATTCTTATTCTTTCAGGTTTAAAAATTATTTCCATCTATTATTCCGTCGAGATTCATAGATTAATTCTTATTCTTTCAGTTTCAAAAATCCTTTCCTTCTATTATTCCGTCGAGATTCATAGCTTAATCATTGTTCTTTCAGTTTTATAAATTATTCGCATCTATTATTCCGTCGAGATTCATACCTTAATTCTATTTCTTTCAGTTTCAAAAATTCTTTCCATCTATTATTCCGTCCAGATTCATAGCTTAATTCTTATTTTTTCAGTTTTGAAAAATCTTTCCATCTACTATTACATCGAGATTCATAGCTTATTTCTTATTCTTTCAGTTTCTAAAATCCTTTCCATCTATTATTCGGTCCAGATTCATAGCTTAATTCTTATTCTTTCGGTTTTAAAAATTGTTTCCATCTATTATTCCGTCCAGATTCATAGCCTAATTCTTATTCTTTCAGTTTCAAAACTTCTTTCCATCTACTATTCCAACGAGATTCATAGCATAATTCTTCTTCGTTCAGTTTCAAAAATCCTTTCCATCTGCTATTCCACCGAGATTCATAGCTCAATTTTTATTCTTTCAGTTTCGAAAATCCTTTCCATCAATTATTCCGTCGAGATTCATAGCTTAATTGTTATTCTGTCAGTTTCAAAAAACCTTTCCGTCTATTACTCCGTCGAGATTCATAGCTTAATTCTTATTCTCTCAGTTTCAAAAATTCTTTCAATCTATTATTCCGTCCAGATTCATAGCTTAATTCTTATTCTCTCAGTTCCAAAAATCCTTTCCATCTATTATTCCGTCCAGATTCACAGCTTAATTCTTATTCTTCCAGTTTAAAAAATCCATTCCATCTATTATTCCGTCCAGATTGTTATTTTAATTCTTATTTTCTCAGTTTCAAAAATCCTTTCCATCTATTATTCCGTCTTTCAGTTTTAAAAATTCTTTCCATCTACTATTCCACAGAGATTTGTAGCTTAATTCATCTTCATTCAGTTTCAAAAATTTCCATGGTTTAATTTTTATTCTCTCAGTTTCTAAAATCCTTTCCATCTATTATTCCGTATAGATTTATAGGTTAATTCTTATTCTTTCAGTTTTTAAAATTCTTTCCATCTATTATTCCGTCGAGATTCATAGCCTAATTCTTATTCTTTCAGTTTTAAAAATTATTTCCATCTATTATTCCGTCGAGATTCATAGCTTAATTCTTATTCTTTCAGTTTCAAAAATCCTTTCCATCTATCATTCCGTCGAGATTCATAGCTTAATTCTTATTCTTTCAGTTTCAAAAAACCTTTCCATCTATTATTCCGTCCAGATTTATAGCTTAATTCTTATTCTTTCAGTTTAAAAAACATTTCCATCTATTATTCCCTCCAGATTCATAGCTTAATTCTTATTCTTCAAGTTTCAAAAATCCTTTCCATCTATTATTCCGTCAAGACTCATAGCTTAATTCTTATTCTCTCAGTTTCAAAAATCCTTTCCATCTATTATTCCGTCCAGATTCATACCTTAATTCTTATTCTCTCAGTTTCAAAAATCCTTTCCATCTATTATTCGGTCTTTCAGTTTTAAAAATTCTTTCCATCTACTATTCCACAGAGATTCATAGCTTAATTCATCTTCATTCAGTTTCAACAATCCTTTCCATCTGTTATTCCGCCGAGATTCATAGCTAAATTTTTATTCTTTCAGTTTCTAAAATCCTTTCCATCTATTATTCCGTATAGATTCATAGCTTAATTCTTATTCTTTCAGTTTTTAAAATTCTTTCCATCTATTATTCCGTCGAGATTCATAGCCTAATTCTTATAATTTCAGTTTTAAAAATTATTTCCATCTATTATTCTGTCGAGGTTCAGAGATTAATTCTTATTCTTTCAGTTTCAAAAATCCTTTCCATCTATTATTCCGTCGAGATTCATAGCTTAATCCTTGTTCTTTCAGTTTTATAAATTATTTGCATCTATTATTCCGTCGAGATTCATACCTTAATTCTAATTCTTTCAGTTTCAAAAATTCTTTCCATCTATTATTCCGTCCAGATTCATAGCTTAATTCTTATTTTTTCAGTTTTGAAAAATCTTTCTATCTACTATTCCATCGAGATTCATAGGTTATTTCTTATTCTTTCAGTTTCAAAAATCCTTTGCATCTATTATTTCGTCGAGATTCATAGGTTAATTCTTATTTTTTCAGTTTCAAAAATCCTTTCCATCGGCTATTCCGCCGAGATTCATAGCTCAATTTTTATTCTTTCAGTTTTTAAAATCCTTTCCATCTATTATTCCGTCGAGATTCATGGCTTAATTGTTATTCTTTCAGTTTCAAAAAACCTTTCCGTCTATTATTCCGTCGAGATTCATAGCTTAATTCTTATTCTCTCAGTTTCAAAAATCCTTTCAATCTATTATTCCGTCCAGATTCATAGGTTAATTCTTATTCTTTCAGTTCCAAAAATCCTTTCCATCTATTATTCCGTCCAGATTCACAGCTTAATTCTTATTCTTCCAGTTTAAAAAATCCATTACATCTATTATTCCGTCCAGATTGTTATTTTAATTCTTATTCTCTCAGTTTCAAAAATCATTTCCATCTATTATTCCGTCTTTCAGTTTTAAAAATTCTTTCCATCTACTATTCCACAGAGATTTGTAGCTTAATTCATCTTCATTCAGTTTCAAAAATTTCCGTAGCTTAATTTTCATTCTTTCAGTTTCCAAAATCCTTTCCATCTATTATTCCGTATAGATTCATAGCTTAATTCTTATTCTTTCAGTTTTAAAAAGTATTTCCATCTATTATTCCGTCGAGATTCATAGCTTAATCCTTGTTCTTTCAGTTTTATAAATTATTTGCATCTATTATTCCGTCGAGATTCATAGCTTATTTCTTATTCTTTCAGTTTCAAAAATCCTTTCCATCTATTATTCCGTCCAGATTCATAGATTAATTCTTATTCTTTCAGTTTCTAAAATCCTTTCCATCTATTATTCCGTCCAGATTCATAGCTTAATTCTTATTCTTTCAGTTTTAAAAATTGTTTCCCTCTATTATTCCGTCCAGATCCATAGCCTAATTCTTATTCTTTCAGTTTCAAAAATTCTTTCCATCTGTTATTCCGCCGAGATTCATAGCTCAATTTTTATTCTTTCAGTTTCAAAAATCCTTTCCATCTACTATTCCGTCGAGATTCATAGCTTAATTCTTATTCTCTCAGTTTCAAAAAACCTTTCCATTTATTATTCCGTCCAGATTCATAGGTTAATTCTTATTCTTTCAGTTCCAAAAATCCTTTCCATCTATTATTCCGTCCAGATTCACAGCTTAATTCTTATTCTTCCAGTTTAAAACATCCATTCCATCTATTATTCCGTCCAGATTCTTATTTAAATTCTTATTCTCACAGTTTCAAAAATCCTTTCCATCTATTCTTCCGTCTTTCAGTTTTAAAAATTCTTTCCATCTACTATTCCACAGAGATTTGTAGCTTAATTCATCTTCATTCAGTTTCAAAAATTTCCATAGCTTAATTTTTATTCTTTCAGTTTCTAAAATCCTTTCCATCTATTATTCCGTCCAGAATCATAGATTAATTCTTATTCTTTCAGTTTTAAAAATTATTTCCATCTATTATTCCGTCGAGATTCATAGCTTAATCGTTTTTCTTTCAGTTTTAAAACTTATTTCCTTCTATTATTCCGTCGAGATTCATCCCTTAATTCTAATTCTTTCAGTTTCAAAAATTCTTTCCATCTGTTATTCCGTCGAAATTCATAGCTTAATCCTTGTTCTTTCAGTTTTATAAATTATTTCCATCTATTATTCCGCCGAGATTCATAGCTTAATTCTTATACTTTCAGTTTTAAAACTTCTTTCCATCTATTATTCCGTCGAGTTTCATAGCTTAATTTTTATTCTTTCAGTTTCTAAAATCCTTTCCATCTATTATTCCGTCCAGAATCATAGATTAATTCTTATTCTTTCAGTTTTAAAAATCCTTTCCGTCTATTATTCCGTCGAGATTCATAGCTTATTTCTTATTCTTTCAGTTTCAAAAATTATTTCCATCTATTATTCCGTCGCGTTTCATACCTTAATTCTTATTCTTTCAGTTTCAAAAATCCTTTCCATCTATTATTCCGTCGAGATTCATAGCTTAATTGTTATTCTTTCAGTTTCAAAAATCCTTTCCGTCTATTATTCCGTCGAGATTCATAGGTTAATCCTTGTTCTTTCAGTTTTATAAGTTCTTTCCATCTATTATTCCGTCGAGATTCATAGATTAATTCTTATTCTTTCACTCTCAAAAATCCTTTCCATCTATTATTCCGTCCAGATTCATAGTTTAATTTTTATTCTTCCAGTTTCAAAAATACTTTCCATCTATTATTCCGTCGAGATTCATAGCTTAATTCTTATTCTTTCAGTCTCAAATAACCTTTCTCATCTATTATTCCGTCGAAATTCATAGCTTAATTCTTATTCTTTCAGTTTTAAAAATTATTTCCATCTATTATTCCGTCGAGATTCATAGCTTAATACTTATTCTTTCAGTTTTAAAAATTATTTCCATCTATTATTCCGTCCAGATTCATAGTTTAATTCTTATTTTTTCAGTTTTTAAAATCCTTTCCATCTATTATTCCGTCCAGATTCATAGCTTAATTCTCATGCTTTCAGTTTTGAAAATTCTTTCCATCTATTATTCCGTCTAGATTCATAGCTTAATTCTTATTCTTTCAGTTTCAAAAATCCTTTCCATCTATTATTCCGTCGAGATTCATAGCTTAATTCTTATTCTCTCAGTTTCAAAAATCCTTTCCATCATTATTTCGTCGAGATTCATAGCTTAATTCTTACTCTCTCAGTTTCAAAAAACCTTTCCATCTATTATTCAGTCGAGATTCATACCTTAATTCTAATTCTTGCAGTTTTAAAAATACTTTCCATCTATTATTCCGTCGAAATTCATAGCTTAATTCTTATTCTTTCAGTTTCTAAAATCCTGTCCATGTTTTATTCCGTCTAGATTCATACCTGAATTCTTTTTTTTCAGTTTCAAAAATTCTTTCCGTCTATTATTCCGTGCAGATTTATAGCTTAATTCTTATACTTTCAGTTTTAAAAATTATTTCCATCTATTATTCCGTCGAGATTCATAGCTTAATACTTATTCTTTCAGTTTTAAAAATTATTTCCATCTGTTATTCCGTCCAGATTCATAGCTTAATTCTTATTTTTTCAGTTTTTAAAATCCTTTCCATCTATTATTCTGTCGAGATTCATCGCTTAATTCTTATTTTTTCACTTTCAAAAATTATTTCCATCTATTATTCCGTCCAGAATCATAGATTAATTCTTATTCTTTCAGTTTTAAAAATTCTTTCCATCTATTATTCCGTCGAGATTCATAGCTTAATTCTTATTCTTTCAGTTTTAAAAATTATTTCCATCTATTATTCCGTCGAGTTTCATAGCTTAATTCTTATTTTTTCAGTTTCAAAAATTCTTTCCATTTATTATTCCGTCGAGATTCATACCTTAATTCTCATGCTTCCAGTTTCACAAATTCTTTCCATCTATTAATCCGTCGAGATTCATAGCTTAATTCTTATTCTCTCAGTTTCAAAAATCCTTTCCACCGATTATTCCGTCCAGATTCATAACTTAATACTTATTCTTTCAGTTTTAAAAATTATTCCGTCTATTATTCCGTCCAGATTCATAGCTTAATTCTTATTCTTTCAGTTTTTAAAATCCTTTCCATCTATTATTCCATACAGATTCATAGGTTAATTCTTATACTTTCAGTTTTGAAAATTCTTTCCATCTATTATTCCGTCGAGATTCATAGCTTAATTTTTATTATTTCAGTTCAAAAATCCTTTCCATCTATTATTCCGTCGAGATTCATAGCTTCATTCTTATTCTCTCAGTTTCAAAAAACCTTTCCATCTATTATTCAGTCGAGATTCATACCTTAATTCTAATTCTTGCAGTTTTAAAAATACTTTCCATCTATTATTCCGTCGAGAATCATAGCTTCATTCTTATTCTTTCAGTTTCAAAAATCCTTTCCATTTATTATTCTGTCGAGATTCATAGCTTAATTCTACTTCTTTCTGTTTCAAAAATTTTTTCCATCTATTATTCCCTCCAGAATCATAGGTTAATTCTTATGTTTTCAGTTTTAAAAATTATTTCCATCTATTATTCCGTCCAGATTCATAGCTTAATTCTTATTTTTTCAGTTTTTAAAATCCTTTCCATCTATTATTCCATCGAGATTCATAGCTTAATTCTTATTCTTTCTGTCTCAAAAATTCTTTCCATCTATTATTCCGTCCAGATTCATAGCTTAATTTTCATTCTTTCAGTTTTTAAATTTTTTTCCATCTATTATTCCGTCGAGATTCATAGCTTAATACGTATTCTTTCAGTTTTAAAAATTATTTCCATCTGTTATTCCGTCCAGATTCATAGCTTAATTCTTATTTTTTCAGTTTTTAAAATCCTTTCCATCTATTATTCCGTCCAGATTCATAGCTTAATTCTTATACTTTCAGTTTTGAAAATTCTTTCCATCTATTATTCCGTCGAGATTCATAGTTTAATTCTTATTCTTTCAGCTTCAAAAATCCTTTCCATCTATGATTCTCTCGAGATTCATAGCTTAATTCTTATTCTTCCAGTTTCAAAAATCCTTTCCATCTATTATTCCGTCCAGATTCATACCTTCATTCTCATTCTCTCAGTTTCAAAAATCCTTTCCATCTATTATTCCGTCTTTCAATTTTTAAAATTCTTTCCATCTACTATTTCACAGAGATTCGTCGCTTAATTCATCTTCATTCAGTTTCAAAAATCCTTTCCATCTGTTATTCCGCCGAGATTCATAGCTTAATTTTTATTCTTTCAGTTTCTAAAATCCTTTCCATCTATTATTCCGTATAGATTCATAGCTTAATTCTTATTCTTTCAGTTTTTAAAATCCTTTCCAACTATTATTCCGTCCAGAATCATAGATTAATTCTTATTCTTTCAGTTTTAAAAATTCTTTCCATCTATTATTCCGTCGAGATTCATAGCTTAATTCTTATTCTTTCAGTTTTAAAAATTATTTCCATCTATTATTCCGTCGAGTTTCATAGCTTAATTCTTATTCTTTCAGTTTCAAAAATCCTTTCCATCTATTATTCCGTCGAAATTCATAGCTTAATCCTTGTTCTTTCAGTTTTATAAATTATTTCCATCTATTATTCCGTCGAGATTCATACCTTAATTCTAATTCATTCAGTTTCAAAAATTCTTTCCATCTATTATTCCGTCCAGATTCATAGATTAATTCTTATTCTTTCAGTTTTAAAAATTCTTTCCATCTATTATTCCGTCGAGTTTCATCGCTTAATTCTTATTCTTTCAGTTTCAAAAACCTTTCCATCTATTATTCCGTCGAGATTCATAGCTTAATTCTTATTCTTTCAGTTTTAAAAATTCTTTCCATCTATTATTCCGTCGAGTTTCATAGCTTAATTCTTATTTTTTCATTTTTAAAAATTCTTTCCATCTATTATTCCGTCGAGATTCATAACTTAATTCTTATTCTTTCAGTTTCAAAAATTCTTTCCATCTATTCTTCCGTCCAGATTCATAGCTTAATTCTTATTCTTTCAGTTTCTTAAATCCTTTCCATCTATTATTCCTTCAAGATTCATAGCTGAATTCTTATTTTTTCAATTTTAAAAATCTTTTTCGTCAATAATTCAAGCATTTTAACTATTGAAACTCATGCGTTAATTTAAAACCTTTCAGTTTTAAACATTTTTTCCATCAATAATTCTGTCGTGATTCAAAAACTAATTTTCCTCAGTTCAGTTTCAAACATTCTATCAATAATCCAGTCAAGATTCATACGTTAATTTATAGCCTTTTAATTTGAAACCTTCTTCCATTATTAATCGATCCATCTGGATTCATGTGTTTATTCCGATTCTTTCGAAAATTCTTTCCATAAATAATTTCGTCGGAAATCATACGTTACTTGAACCTTTTAAAATTCAAACATTCATTCTATCAATAATCCCGTCGAGATTCGTACTTTAATTACTATTCTTTCAAAAATTCTATCTATCAATAATTACTTCGGGATACAAATGTTAATTTTTATCCGTTCAGTCATAAACAGTCTTTCCATCAATATTTCTGCCATAATTCTTTCAGTTTCAAACATTTTTCCATCAATAATTCCTCGGGATTCATACGTTAATTTCTATTCTTACAGTTTCAAACATTTTTTCATTAAGAATCCTGTCAAGATTCATTCGTTAATTCCTCTTTTTCAAGCATTATTTCCATCAATAATTACGTCGGAATTCATGCGTTAATTTTTGTCCGTTTAGTCATAAACATTTTTTCCTTAATAATTCTGCCAGGATTCACCCCTTTAATTTATATCCTTTAAGTTTCAAATATTTTTTCCATCAATAATTCCGTCGAGATTCATACGCTAATTCCTATACTTTCAGTTTCGAACATTCTTCAATCTATAATTCCGTCGAAATTCATATGTGAATTTATATTCTTTCAAACATTTCGGATATACATAATTTCGTCCAGATTCATACGTTAAATTTTTTCATTTCTGTTTTAAACATTCCTCCATGAATAATGGATTCATCTGGATTCATATGTTAATACCTATTCTTTCAAGCATTCTTTCCATCAATAATTACGTCGAGATTCATGCGTTAATTTTAATCTTTTAGTTATAAGCATTTTTTCAACAATAATTCCTTTAGGATTCATATGTTTATTTTTATCTTCTAGGTGTCAAACATTCTTCCATCAAAAATTCAGTCAATAATTGCACGTTAATTACTTTCCTTTCAAACATTCCATACATCAATTCCGTCGGGATTCATCAATTTTATACATTCAGTCATAAAATGTCTTTTCCATCAATAATTCTTAGTATTCATACGTTAATTTTTACCCTTTCAGCTTCAAACATTCTTTCATTAATAATTCTGTCAGGATTCATTCGTGAATAACTCTTCTTTCAAATATTCTTTTTTCAACAATTACGTCAGGATTCATGTATTAGTTTTTGTCTGTTCAGTCATGAACATTTCTTCCATTATAATTGTCAGAATTCATAAGTTAATTTATATCCTTTCGGTTTCAAACATTCTTTCCATCAATAATTCCGTCATGACTCACACGTTAATTCTCATACTTTGAGTTTCAAACGTTCTTCCATCAATAAATCCGTCTAAATTCATACGTCAATTTTTATCCTTTTAGTTTCAAATATTTTTTCCATCAATAATTCCTTCAGGATTCATGTGTTAATTTTATCATTTAACTTTCAAAATTTTCACCATCAAGAATTCCGTCTAGATTCATTTCTTAATTTTTATTCTTTTATTTTCCTACGTTAATTCCTGTTTTGCAAACATTTCATCCCTCAATAATTTTCTCGAGATACGTTAATATTTAACATTTAAGTTTCAAACATTCTTCCATCAATAATTCTGTTAGGATTCATACGTTAATTTATATCCTTTTAGTTTCAAAGATTCTTCCATCAATAATTGCATTAAGTCTCATACATCAATTCCTGTATTTCAAATATTTTTTATATCAATAATTTCGAGAGAATTCATGAATTAATTCTTCTTCTTTCAATTTCAAGCATTCTTTTCATCAATAATTCCATTACGATTCATGAGTTAATTTTTATCATATCAGTTTCAAACATTCTTATATAAATAATTTCACCGAGATTCATATGTAATTATTTTTCAGTTTCGAATATTCTTTTCATTAATAATTACCACAGCATTTATTTGTTAATTTCTATTCTTTCAAACATTCATGCCATCAATAATTGATGCGTAATTTTTTATCTGTTCAGTAATAAACTTTTTTTCCATCACACGTTAATTTACATCCTTTCCGTTTCAAACATTCTTTCTTCAATAAATCCGTCGAGATTCATACGTTAATTTACATCCTTTCAGTTTCAAACATTCTCTCTTCAATGATTCCGTCGAGATTCATACGTTAATTTACATCCTCTCAGTTTCAAACATTTTTTCTTCAATAATTCTGTCGAGATTCAGACAGTAATTTACATCCTTTCAGATTCAAACATTTTTTCTTCAATAATTCCTTTGAGATTCATACGTTAATTTACATCCTCTCAGTTTAAAATATTTTTTCTTCAAAAATTCGGTCGAGATTCATAAGTTAGTTTACATCCTTTCACTTTTAAACATTATTTCTTCAATAAATGCGTCGAGGATCATACGTTAATTTACATCCTTTCAGTTTCAAACATATTTTCTTCAATAATTCCGTCGAGATTTATACGTTAATTTACATACTTTCAGTCTCAAACATTCTTTCTTAAATAAATACGTGGAGACTCATACGTTAATTTATGTCCTTTCAGTTTCAAGCATTTTTTCTTAAATAAATCCGTCGAGATTCTTACGTTAATTTACAACCTTTCAGTTTCAAACATTCTTTCTTCAATAATTCCGTCGTGATTCATACGTTAATTTACGTACTTTCAGATTCAAACATTCTTTCTTAAATAATTCCGTCGAGATTCATGCGTCAATTTACATCCTGTCAGTTTCAAACATTCTTTCTTCAATAAATGCGTCGAGGTTCATACGTTAATTTACATCCTTTCAGTTTCAAACATTTTTTCTCCAATAATTCCGTCGAGAAACATACGTTAATTTACATCTTTCAGTTTTAAACATTTTTTCTCCAATAATTCCGTCGAGAAACATACGTCAATTTACATCCTGTCAGTTTTAAACATTCTTTCTTCAGTAAATGCGTCGAGGTTCATGGGTTAATTTACATCTTTTCAGTTTCAAACATTTTTTCTCCAATAATTCCGTCGTAATTAATACGTCAATGTACATCCTCTCAGATTCAAACATTCTTTCTTCAATAATTCCGTCGAGATTCATACATTAATTTACATCCTTTCAGTTTTAAATATTCTTTCTTCAATAAATGCGTCGAGATTCATAAGGTAATTTATATCCTCTCAGATTCAAACATATTTCTTCAATAATTCCTTCGAGATTTATACGTTAATTTACATACTTTCAGTCTCAAACATTCTTTCTTAAATAAATACGTGGAGACTCATACGTTAATTTATGTCCTTTCAGTTTCAAGCATTTTTTCTTCAATAAATCCGTCGACATTCTTACGTTAATTTACATTCTTTCAGTTTCAAACATTTTTTTCTCCAATAATTCCGTCGAGATACGTACGTTAATTTACATCCTTTCAGTTTTAAACATTCTTTCTTCAGTAAATGCGTCGAGGTTCATGGGTTAATTTACATCTTTTCAGTTTCAAACATTTTTTTCTCCAATAATTCCGTCCAGATTCATACGTCAATTCATATCTTCTCAGATTCAAACATTTTCAGTTTCAAAGATTCTTTCTTAAATAAATACGTGGAGACTCATACGTTAATTTACATCCTGTCAGTTTCAAACATTCTTTCTCCAATAATTCTGTCGAGATTCATAGTTCAATTTACATCCTATCAGTTTCAAAAATTCTTTCTTCAATAATTCAGTCGAGATTCATACGTTAATTACATCATTTCAGTTTTAAATATTCTTTCTTCAATAAATGCGCCGAGGTTCATACGTTAATTTACATCCTTTCAGTTTCAAATATTTTTTCTCCAATAATTCCGTCGAGATTCATAAGTCAATTTACATCCTCTCAGATTTAAACATACTTTCTTAAATAATTCCGTCGAGGTTCATACGTTAATTACATCCTTTCAGTTTTAAATATTTTTTCTTCAATAAATGCGCCGAGGTTCATACGTTATTTTACACTTTTCACTTTCAAACATACTTTCTTCAATAACTCCGTCGAGATTCATACGTCAATTTACATCCTTTCAGTTTCAAACATTCTTTCTCCAATAATTCCGTCCATATTCATACGTCAATTTACATCCTCTCAGATTCAAACTTTCTTTCTTCAATAATTCCGTCCAGGTTCATACGTTAATTTACATACTGTCAGTTTTAAATATTCTTTCTTCAATAAATGCATCGAGATTCATTCAAGGTAATTTATGTCCTCTCAGTTTCAAACATTTTTCTTCAATAATTCCTTCGAGATTTATACGTTAATTTACATACTTTCAGTCTCAAACATTCTTTCTTAAATAATTCCGTCGAGATTCATACGTTAATTTACATCGTTTCAGTTTTAAACATTCCTTCTTCAATAATTCCGCCTAGATTCTGATGTTAATTTACATTCTTACAGTTTTAAACATTCTTTCTCCAATAATTCCGTCCAGATTCATTCGTCAATTTACATCCTCTCAGATTCAAGCATTCTTTCTTCAATAATTCCGTCGAGATTCATACGTTAATTTTCATCCTTTCAGTTTTAAACATTCTTTCTTCAGTAAATACGTCGAGGTTCATGAGATAATTTACATCCTTTCAGTTTCAAACATTTTTTTCTCCAATAATTCCGTCGAGATACATACGTCAATTTACATACTTTCTGTTTCAAAAATTCTTTCTCCAATAATTCCCTCGAGATTCATACGTTAATTTACATCCTTTCAGTTTTAAACATTCTTTCTTCAGTAAATTGCGTCGAGGTTCATGCGTTAATTTACATCTTTTCAGTTTCAAACATTCTTTCTTCATTAATTCTGTCGAGATTCATACGTCAATTTACATCCTATCAGTTTCAAAAATTCTTTCTTCAATAATTCCGTCGAGATTCATACGTTAATTTACATCATTTCAGTTTTAAACATTCCTTCTTCAATAATTCCGCTTAGATTCTGACGTCAATTTACATCCTTTCAGTTTAAATATGTTTTCTTCAATAAATGCGTCGAGATTCATAAGGTAATTTACATCCTCTCAGTTTCAAACATTTTTCTTCAATAATTCCTTCGAGATTTATACGTTAATTTACATACTTTCAGTCTCAAACATTCTTTCTTAAATAAATACATGGAGACTCATACGTTAATTTATGTCCTTTCAGTTTCAAACATTCTTTCTTCAATAATTCCGTCGAGATTCATACGTTAATTTACATACTTTCAGTCTCAAACATTCTTTCTTAAATAAATACATGGAGACTCATACGTTAATTTATGTCCTTTCAGTTTTAAACATTCTTTGTTCAATAAATGCGTCGAGGTTCATACGTTAATTTACATCTTTCAGTTTCAAACATTTTTTTCTCCAATACTTCCGTCGAGATACATACGTTAATTTACATACTTTCTGTTTCAAAAATTCTTTCTTCAATAATTCCGTCGAGATTCATACGTTCATTTACATCCTTTCAGTTTTAAACATTCTTTCTTCAGTAAATGCGTCGAGCTTCATGCGTTAATTTACATCTTTTCAGTTTCAAACATTTTTTCTCCAATAATTCCGTCGAGATTCATACGTCAATTTACATCCTTTCAGTTTCAAACATTCTTTCTTTTATAATTTCGTCAGATTCATACGTCAATTTACATACTATCAGTTTCAAAAATAATTTATTCAATTCCGTCGAGATTCATACGTTAATTTACATCCTTTCAGTTTTAAATACCTCATACGTCAATTTACATCCTCTCAGTTTCAAACATTTTTCTCCAAAAATTCCTTCGAGATTTATACGTTAATTTACATCCTTTCAGTTTCAAACATTCTTTCTTCATTAATTCTGTCGAGATTCATACGTCAATTTACATCCTTTCAGTTTTAAACATTCTTTCTCCAATAATTCCGTCGATATTCATACGTCAATTTACATCCTCTCAGATTCAAGCATTCTTTCTTCAATAATTCCGTCGAGATTCATGCGTTAATTTTCATCCTTTCAGTTTTAAACATTCATTCTTCAATAAATGTGTCGTCGTTCATACGTTAATTTACATCCTTTCAGTTTTAAACATTCTTTCTTCAGTAAATACGTCGAGATTCATAAGGTAATTTACATCCTCTCAGTTTCAAACATTTTTCTTCAATAATTCCTTCGAGATTTATACGTTAATTTACATACTTTCAGTCTCAAACATTCTTTCTTAAATAAATACGTGGAGATTCATAAGTTAATTCACATCCTTTCAGTTTTAAACATTGTTTCTTCAGTAAATGCGTCGAGGTTCATGCGTTAATTTACATCTTTTCAGTTTCAAACATTATTTCTCCAATAATTCCGTCGAGATTCATACGCTAAATTACATCCTTTCGGTATCAAACTTTCTTTCTTCAATAAATCCGTCGAGATTCATACGTTAATTTTCATCCTTTCAGTTTTAAACATTCATTCTTCAATAAATGCGTCGTCGTTCATACGTTAATTTACATCCTTTCAGTTTCAAACATTCTTTCTTCAATAATTCCGTCGAGGTTCATACGTTAATTTACATCCTTTCAGATTTAAACATTTTTTTTCAATATTTCCGGAAGAGATTCAGATGTTAATTTACATCCTTTCAGTTTTAAACATTCTTTGTTCAATAAATGCGTCGAGGTTCATACGTTAATTTACATCCTTTCAGTTTTAAACATTCATTCTTCAATAAATGCGTCGAAGTTCATACGTTAATTTACATCCTCTCAGATTCAAACATTCTTTCTTCAATAATTCCGTCGAGGTTCATACGTTAATTTACATCCTTTCAGTTTTAAACATTCTTTCTTCAATAATTCCGTCGAGATTCATACGTTAATTTACATCCTTTCAGTTTTAAACATTCTTTCTTCAATAATTCCGTCGAGATTCATACGTTAATTTACATCCTTTCAGTTTTAAATATTCTTTCTCACAATAAATGCGTCGAGGTTCATACGTTAGTTTACATCCTTTCAGTTTCAAACATTCTTTCTCCTATAAATCCGTCGAGATTCATAATTTCGTTTACAAACTTTCATTTTCGAACATTCTTTCTTCAATATTTCACTCGAGATTCATCCGTTAATGTCCATATCTTCAGTATCAAACATTCTTTCTTCAATAAATCCGTCGAGATTCATCCGTTAATGTACATATCTTCAGTTTGAAACATTCTTTTTTCAATAATTCCTTCGAGATTCATACGTTAATTTACATCCTTTTAGTTTCAAACATTCTTTATTCAATAAATCCATCGACATTCATACGTTAATTTGCATCCTTTCAGTTTCAAACATTGTTTATTCAATAAATCCATCGACATTCATACGTTAAATTACATCCTTTCAGTATCAAACATTCTTTCTTCAATAAACCCGTCGAGATTCATCCGTTAATGTACATATCTTCAGTTTGAAACATTCTTTTTTCAATAATTCCTTCGTGATTCATGAGTTAATTTACATCCTTTTAGTTTCAAATATTCTTTCTTCAATAAATCCATCGACATTCATACGTTAATTTGCATCCTTTCAGTTTCAAACATTGTTTATTCATAAATCCGTCGAGATTCATACGTTAAATTACATCCTTTCATTATCAAACATTCTTTCTTCAATAAACCCGTCGAGATTCATCCGTTAATGTACATATCTTCAGTTTGAAACATTCTTTCTTCAATAATTCCTTCGAGATTCATACGTTAATTTACATCCTTTTAGTTTCAAACATTCTTTCTTCAATAAATCCATCGACATTCATACGTTAATTTGCATCCTTTCAGTTTCAAACATTGTTTATTCATAAATCCGTCGAGATTCATACGTTAAATTACATCCTTTCATTATCAAACATTCTTTCTTCAATAAACCCGTCGAGATTCATCCGTTAATGTACATATCTTCAGTTTGAAACATTCTTTCTTCAATAATTCCTTCGAGATTCATACGTTAATTTACATCCTTTTAGTTTCAAACATTCTTTCTTCAATAAATCCATCGACATTCATACGTTAATTTGCATCCTTTCAGTTTCAAACATTGTTTATTCATAAATCCGTCGAGATTCATACGTTAAATTACATCCTTTCATTATCAAACATTCTTTCTTCAATAAACCCGTCGAGATTCATCCGTTAATGTACATATCTTCAGTTTGAAACATTCTTTCTTCAATAATTCCTTCGAGATTCATACGTTAATTTACATCCTTTTAGTTTCAAACATTCTTTCTTCAATAAATCCATCGACATTCATACGTTAATTTGCATCCTTTCAGTTTCAAACATTGTTTATTCATAAATCCGTCGAGATTCATACGTTAAATTACATCCTTTCATTATCAAACATTCTTTCTTCAATAAACCCGTCGAGATTCATCCGTTAATGTACATATCTTCAGTTTGAAACATTCTTTCTTCAATAATTCCTTCGAGATTCATACGTTAATTTACATCCTTTTAGTTTCAAACATTCTTTCTTCAATAAATCCATCGACATTCATACGTTAATTTGCATCCTTTCAGTTTCAAACATTGTTTATTCATAAATCCGTCGAGATTCATACGTTAAATTACATCCTTTCATTATCAAACATTCTTTCTTCAATAAACCCGTCGAGATTCATCCGTTAATGTACATATCTTCAGTTTGAAACATTCTTTCTTCAATAATTCCTTCGAGATTCATACGTTAATTTACATCCTTTTAGTTTCAAACATTCTTTCTTCAATAAATCCATCGACATTCATACGTTAATTTGCATCCTTTCAGTTTCAAACATTGTTTATTCATAAATCCGTCGAGATTCATACGTTAAATTACATCCTTTCATTATCAAACATTCTTTCTTCAATAAACCCGTCGAGATTCATCCGTTAATGTACATATTTTCAGTTTGAAACATTCTTTCTTCAATAATTCCTTCGAGATTCATACGTTAATTTACATCCTTTTAGTTTCAAACATTCTTTCTTCAATAAATCCATCGACATTCATACGTTAATTTGCATCCTTTCAGTTTCAAACATTTTTCTTCAATAAATCCTTCGAGATTCATACGTTAAATTACATCCTTTCAGTATCAAACATTTTTTCTTCAATAATTCCATCGAGATTCCAAGTTTAATTTACATTCTTTCATTTTCAAACATTCTTTCCTCAATAATTCCGTCGAGATTCATAGATTAATTTCATCCTTTCAGTTTGAAACATTCTTTTTTCAGTAATTCCTTCGAGATTCATACGTTAATTTACATCCTTTTATTTTCAAACATTCTTTCTTCAATAAATCCATCGACATTCATACGTTAATTTGCATCCTTTCAGTTTCAAACATTTTTTCTTCAATAAATCCGTCGAGATTCATACGTTAAATTACATCCTTTAAGTTTCAAACATTCTTTTTTCAATAATTCCTTCGAGATTCATACGCTAATTTACATCCTTTTAGTTTCAAACATTCTTTATTCAATAAATCCATCGACATTCATACGTTCATTTGCATCCTTTCAGTTTCAAACATTTTTTCTTCAATAAATCCGTCGAGATTCATACGTTAAATTACATCCTTTCAGTATCAAACATTTTTTCTTCAATAATTCCATCGAGATTCCAAGTTTAATTTACATTCTTTCATTTTCAAACATTCTTTCCTCAATAATTCCGTCGAGATTCATAGATTAATTTCA
This sequence comes from Ascarosepion bandense, assembly GCA_037127315.1. Lineage (NCBI taxonomy): Eukaryota > Metazoa > Mollusca > Cephalopoda > Sepiida > Sepiidae > Ascarosepion > Ascarosepion bandense. Next base: position 2,416,593 of record JBBBDQ010000139.1, on the reverse strand, counting down.
TCCTTTCAGTTTCAAACATTCTTTCTTCAATAATTCCATCGAGATTCATATGTTAATTTACCACCTTTCAGTTTCAAACAATCTCTTTTCAATAATTCCTCCGGGATTCACAGGTTAATTTACATCCTTTCAATTTCAAACATTCTTTCTGCATCGAGATTCATACGTTAATTTACATCCTTTCAGTTTCAAACATTTTTTTTTCAATAAATCCGTCGTGATTCATACGTAAATTTGCTTCCTTTCAGTTTCAAACATTCTGTCTTCAATACTTCTGTCGAGATTCATACGTTAATTTACATCCTTTCAGTTTCAAACATTCTTTCTTCAATAATTCCGTCGAGATTCATACGTTAATTTACATCCTTTCCGTTTCAAACATTTTTTTTTCAATAAATCCGTCGTGATTCATACGTAAATTTGCTTCCTTTCAGTTTCAAACATTCTGTCTTCAATACTTCTGTCGAGATTCATACGTTAATTTACATCCTTTCAGTTTCAAACATTCTTTCTTCAATAATTCCGTCGAGATTCATACGTTAATTTACATCCTTTCAGTTTCAAACTTTCATTCTTCAATAATTCCCTCGAGATTCATACGTTAATTTAAATACTTTCAGTTTCAAACATCCTTCTTCAATAATAACGTCGTGATTCATTGGTTAATTTACGTCTTTTCTGTTTCAAACATTCTTTCTTCAATTATTCCGTCGAGATTCATACTTTAATTTTCATTTTTTTAGTATCAAACATTCTTTCTTCAATAATACCACCGTGATTCATACGTTAATTTACATCCTTTCAGTTTCAGATATTCTTTCTTCAATAATTCCATCGAGATTCATACGTTAATTTACATCCTTTCCGTTTCAAACATTCTTTCTTCAATAATTCCATCGAGATTCCAAGTTTAATTTACATTCTTTCATTTTCAAACATTCCTTCCTCAATAATTCCGTCGAGATTCATAGATTAATTTCATCCTTTCAGTTTCAAACATTCTTTCTTCAATAATTCCATCGAGATTCATACGTTAAATTACATCCTTTAAGTTTCAAACATTCTTTCTTCAATAATTCCATCGAGATTCCAAGTTTAATTTACATTCTTTCATTTTCAAACATTCTTTCCTCAATAATTCCGTCGAGATTCATAGATTAATTTCATCCTTTCAGTTTCAAACATTCTTTCTTCAATAATTCCATCGAGATTCATATGTTAATTTACCACCTTTCAGTTTCAAACAATCTCTTTTCAATAATTCCTCCGGGATTCACAGGTTAATTTACATCCTTTCAATTTCAAACATTCTTTCTGCATCGAGATTCATACGTTAATTTACATCCTTTCAGTTTCAAACATTTTTTTTTCAATAAATCCGTCGTGATTCATACGTAAATTTGCTTCCTTTCAGTTTCAAACATTCTGTCTTCAATACTTCTGTCGAGATTCATACGTTAATTTACATCCTTTCAGTTTCAAACATTCTTTCTTCAATAATTCCGTCGAGATTCATACGTTAATTTACATCCTTTCCGTTTCAAACATTTTTTTTTCAATAAATCCGTCGTGATTCATACGTAAATTTGCTTCCTTTCAGTTTCAAACATTCTGTCTTCAATACTTCTGTCGAGATTCATACGTTAATTTACATCCTTTCAGTTTCAAACATTCTTTCTTCAATAATTCCGTCGAGATTCATACGTTAATTTACATCCTTTCAGTTTCAAACTTTCATTCTTCAATAATTCCCTCGAGATTCATACGTTAATTTAAATACTTTCAGTTTCAAACATCCTTCTTCAATAATAACGTCGTGATTCATTGGTTAATTTACGTCTTTTCTGTTTCAAACATTCTTTCTTCAATTATTCCGTCGAGATTCATACTTTAATTTTCATTTTTTTAGTATCAAACATTCTTTCTTCAATAATACCACCGTGATTCATACGTTAATTTACATCCTTTCAGTTTCAGATATTCTTTCTTCAATAATTCCATCGAGATTCATACGTTAATTTACATCCTTTCCGTTTCAAACATTTTTTTTTCAATAAATCCGTCGAGATTCATACCTTAATTTACAACCTTTCAGTTTCAAATATTTTTTCTTCAATAATTCCGTCGAGCTTCTTACGTTAATTTTCATCCTTTCAGTTTCAAACATTTTTTCTTCAATAAATCCGTCGAGATTCATCATTCAATTTACATCCATTCAGTTACAAACATTCTTTCTTCAATAAATCCGTCGAGATTCATACGTTAATTTTCATCCTTTCAGTTTCAAACATTCTTTCTTCAATAATTCCGTCGTGATTCATCATTCAATTTACATCCATTCAGTTTCAGATATTCTTTCTTCAATAATTCCATCGAGATTCATACGTTAATTTACATCCTTTCAGTTTCAAACATTTTTTCTTCAATAAATCCGTCGAGATTCATACCTTAATTTACAACCTTTCAGTTTCAAATATTTTTTCTTCAATAAATCCGTCGAGATTCATCATTCAATTTACATCCTTTCAGTTTCAAACATTTTTTCTTCAATAATTCCGTCGAGATTCATACGTTAATTTAAATACTTTCAGTTTCAAACATCCTTCTTCAATAATAACGTCGTGATTCATTGGTTATTTTACATCCTTTCTGTTTCAAACATTCTTTCTTCAATTATTCCGTCGAGATTCATACGTTAATTTACATCCTTTCAGTTTCAAACATTCTTTCTCCAATAATTCCGTCGAGATTCATACGTCAATTTACATCCTTTCAGTTTCAAACATTCTTTCTCCAATAATTCCGTCGAGCTTCTTACGTTAATTTTCATCCTTTCAGTTTCAAACTTTCATTCTTCAATAATTCCCTCGAGATTCATACGTTAATTTACATCCATTCAGTTTCAAACATTCTTTCTTCAATAAATCCGTCGAGATTCATACGTTAATTTTCATCCTTTCAGTTTCAAACATTCTTTCTTCAATAATTCCGTCGTGATTCATACGTAAATTTGCATCTTTTCAGTTTCAAACATTCTGTTTTCAATAATTCTGTCGAGATTCATACGTTAATTGACATCCTCTCAGATTCAAACATTCTTTTTTCAATAATTCCGTCGAGATTCATCCTTTACTTTTCATCCTTTCAGTTTCAAACATTTTTTCTTCAATAATTCCGTCGTGATTCATACGTAAATTTGCATCCTTTCAGTTTCAAACATTCTTTCTTCAATAATTCCGTCGAGATTCATACGTTAATTTACATCCTTTCAGTTTCAAACATTTTTTCTTCAATAATTCCGTCGAGATTCACATGTTAATTTAAATACTTTCAGTTTCAAACATCCTTCTTCAATAATAACGTCGTGATTCATTGGTTAATTTACGTCTTTTCTGTTTCAAACATTCTTTCTTCAATTATTCCGTCGAGATTCATACGTTAATTTTCATTTTTTTAGTTTCAAACATTCTTTCTTCAATAATGCCATCGTGATTCATACGTTAATTTACATCCTTTCAGTTTCACACATTCTTTCTTCAATAAATCCGTCGAAATTCATACCTTAATTTACATCCTTTCAGTTTCAAACATTATTCCATCAATAATTCCGTCGAGGTATATGTTAATTCCTATATTTTCAATTTCAAACAGTCTTTTCCTTCTATATCTCCCTGCGTGCCATTTGTTAATTGTTATACTTTCAGTTTCAAACATTTTTCAAATTAACGATTCAGTCGCTATTCGTACGTTAATTCTTATTCTTTCTATTAATAATTCCGTTGTTTATTCTTGTCATTTCAGTTTTTAACATTCTTCTTTTTATTCTTGCAGTTTCAAATATTTTTTCCACAATAATTCAGTCGGGATTTCTATCTTAATTCTTGTCCTTTCAGTTTTAAATATTGTTTGAAACGTATTATTTCCGTCAGTGTCAGCTATTAATTCTCATCATTTCTGTCGGTCATTATTCATTTTACATTAATTCGTTGTCATACATTAACTATGTATATGCCATTTTTATCATAATGTGCCGTCTTTCTCATACCTTAATTCGTTAGTATTCATTTTAATATATTCATATCCTCTCCATTATTTTTAGAGTCATATATTAATTCTTATCATTTAAATTTTAAATATCATTTTACGTGAGTCTCCGTTGTTGTCGTAAATTAATTCTTATCCTTTGAATTTAAATATTCATTTTCTGTCACTTTTTCTGTCGGTGTCATACATTAAATTTGATTTTAATTTAAAATATTTTCTCCGTCACTTTTTCCTTTTGTGTTATAGTTATTAACGTTTCAATTTAAAATTATCTTTCCATCACTTTTTCCGTCGCTGCCATTCATTTATTCTTACTCTTCGAATTAAAAATATCCTTTCAATATTAACTTCTTTGTAATACATTAATCCTTTGAAGTTAAAATTTTCCATCGCCATTTTCGTCGGTTGTATACATTTATTCTCATCATTTCAATGTTATTCATTCTTTTCCATAACTATTTCCGTCCTTGTCATTTATTAATTCTTATGTTTTGAATTTAAATATTATTTTCCATCAGTATTTACAGTGTCATGAGTCAATTCATATACATTCAGTTTCAAACATTCTTACCACAAATAATTTTGTCGCGATTTATAAGTTGATCTAATCCATTTTGTTCAGGCACCTCGGTGTGGTGTAATAATTAGCAAGCTTCTTTACATGAACCTATTACAACTGAGTAGTGATTTCGATCCTCACTGGGTGCTCCATACTTTTGACCTTGTGCCGCTCTTAGAAAATCAACTTTTAATCCTTTTTGTTTCAATTATTATTTTTCATCACTATTTCCGTCGCTGTCATATATTAATTCTTATTCTTTGAATTTAAATATTTTTAATTATAATTGCCGTCTGTTTCATACTTTAATTCTTATCGTTTTAATTTAAAATATTTTTTCATCAGCAATACGATTGGTGTGCCATACATTAATTCTTATCTTTGAATTTAAAATATTCTTTCTAGCACTATTTCTATCGATGTCATGCAACAATTCTTATAATTTCTTTTTCATATATTCTTTGCATCACTACTTCCGTCGCTTTAATACAATTACTTTTTATCCTTTCAATTCAAAATACTCTTCTCCATCACAATTTTTCTTGGTGTCATTTGTTAATTCATTTCCTTTCCATTTCATCTATCTTTTCCGTCGTCTTTGATCATTAATTAAAATATTTTTATATTCAATTTTTTTCTTCACCATTAATATTTTACTCCCGATTTTTCATTAATTGTTACAACATTTATTTTCCATCAATATTTCCATTAATGGTTCTTCAATAAATTCTATTTTCATAGCAATCATTTTACTTTCTGTCATAAGCTTTCTTCATCACCAATATTTACACACAATGTGCTTTCAAAAATACCTACCATTTTAAAATTCCCTCATAGTCATTCATTTAGTCCTGACCATTTATTCTCATATATATATATATATATATATATATATACACCATTTCTTATTATTTTTTATGTAACGTATTTTTAATAGGCGTTTCATTTTATTTCCAGTCTGCGAAATCGTCTTTTAAATTGCCAAAGTTGATCGGAGTTTGTCTAATAATGATAAGAAATTAGCATTAGTACAAGCTGATATATCCAGAAACGAGGAAAATGAACCAAAAATCATCTACCCGGTAGATTAAATAAAGTGTTTAGTTTGAAAATACTTGAAGGTCACCCGAATCGACAGCTATTTGAAGAAGGCTAGAGGACACAACAATCGAAACGTTGTGATAATAACAATAAAGATAAGGACATTAACGACGCACTAAATAATTTAGTTTCTTGTTATTATTATGTCATTTTTCATCATATTTAGATTTCTGCATTGGTCTCACTACCAACCAAGTCTGCGGGGAGACCTAAGGCAGGTAGTGGCGTGTTGTTATGACTCCATTTCATGTTTTTCTATCCTCCCTATCATCCCCAGCATTACATAGATAACGTTTTCCTTAGTGTGTGGGCTGTACTTAATAATACAATTTTTTGTATATCTCTTAAGCTGGGGTTTCCAGGGATTCTTTCAATGTGTTGTTTTGTTCCATTTTTTATCATTCCAAGTGCACCTACTATCACTGGCACAACTCTTGTTTTCAATTTCCACATTTTTTCTATTTCAATTTCCAGGTCTTTATATTTTGACAGTTTTTCAAATTCCTTGGATTGCTATGTTACAATCCGCTGGACAAGCCATATCAATTAATAGACAAGTTTTCTCCTTCTGGTTTTTAACAATAATGTCTGGCCTGTTTGCTTCAATTTTTCTGTCTGTGTAGATGGTGTAATCCCATAGAATGGTTACATCTTCTATTTCTGTAACCGGTGCTGGATGATGTTCATACCAGTGTTTGTTTACAGCTTTTCCATAATGTTTGCACATTGCCCAATGTAAATATTGCCCAACTCTATCGTGGCGATTTTTATATTCGTTTGGGGCAAGCACAGAACAGCCTGAGATTAGGTGGTCTATTGTTTCTTGGTGTTTATCACAAAACCTGCATTTTGGATCCATATTATTATGCATAATATTTGCCTGAAAGTTTCTCGTGAAAAGACTTTGGTCTTGTGCTGCAAGTATAAATCCTTCAGTTTCAGACTTTAATCCAGATGCACGTAACCATCGATGAGTATTAACTTTGTCAACATTGGATTTATTGGCACGTACTGGATATTGGCCATGCAGAGGTTTGTCCTGCCAGCGCTGTTTCATCTTTTCAAGAGCTTTATCTTTGGCTTTCATTTTCATATTTTTTGCCGCAATAGTTGGTTCTTGGCTACTGTTTTGCTTTTCTACAGAATCTACTAACTGTAATTCTTGTTTGTATTTACTGCCTTCTTTTATTATTGAATATTTTTTCTTTATTATTATTATTATTATTATTATTATTATTATTATTATTATTAATGTCTCTACATGTTCAATCCCTTTGTCTGGAGGTTATTAATGGAAATCGAGTGAGAGAAATTTTTGTTCAAATCTCCACCCATCATCTTCAGTCATCTGGTGAGAACATGTGAATATGTCAGGGCCCAATGCGAATACAGCAGGTGAACTCTGAAAAAGGATGAAAATGTTGGTAGCTATGCAGTCGGCTGCCACTCAACTGTACAAAATAATGTCTCTGTACAAAGCCGTATGTTAGGTTAAAAACCACCAAATCCTCCTGTTATGAATAGAGAGATAAATTTATAATAAATCATGGTGGAAAATAACGAAATTCTAGGCGAAGAGGGGCTGATGAAAACTGCAAAACGACGTTTACGATATTACATCGAAAATGTTGATGCCAGTGACGTTTAGCTTTAAATTTAAATGGTTTTAATTTTTGGCGTCCAATATATCTAGAGGCATAACCTAACCGACCTTAATCAACTTTGTATCATTATATAAATAAATAATTACTTTTTACATTAAAAATATATTAACATGTTTTTAGTCTATTGCTGAATTAATAATATTTTTTCTTTTCTTTTTTTTTCTTCCAGGCAGTTAAAGACAACATGGTGACTGAATGTAAATGCCACGGTGTTTCCGGCTCATGCACAATGAAGACGTGTTGGACAACACTCCGGCCTTTCCGTATGATAGGTAATCACTTGATGCGTAAGTATCAGACGGCCAGACTGACCAGGGTCATTCGAGGCAGCCGCACACTACGACCGATCTTCTTAATTTTGAAGAAGTCCAAGAGGCAAAATCGGAAACCCCGGCGGAGTGATTTGGTCTGTCTGGAAAGATCGCCCAATTATTGTGACTACGACGAGCGGACTGGCTCACTAGGCACGGTGGGAAGGAAGTGTCTCCGCGAATCAAAAGAAACCATAGGCTGTGACTTAATGTGCTGCGGCCGCGGTTATAATACACATCAATACACCGTGACGGTGCAATGCGGCTGCAAGTTTTACTGGTGCTGTTACGTCCGCTGTGAAAAGTGCAGCAATAAGACGGAGGAATATACGTGTAAATAAAAATCCATAAAAAAGAAAGAAAGAAAGAAAGAAAGAAGCTAAGAGGAAAGTAAAAATACAAAGAAATGTTAAACAATAAAACATAAATAAAAAGAATCTGTTCTGGGCCCATAAGCTGTTCCATGATTACTCCCATACGTATAACACACACACACACACACACACACACACACACACACACACACACACACACACACACACACACACACACACCCTATCTATCTATCTATCTATCTATCTATCTATATATATATATATATATATAATAAGAACAGTAATAAAGAAACAATTAAATAATGAAGTTATTAACGTTAAACAGTTCCCGAAATATTCATATCTTTCATAAAAACGTCTTTGTTCATGCCAGCACACATCTGGCTAATTAGTTGCATCTCAATCTGGTTTTGTTTACTTGATATTCATCAGATGCCATTCGCCATACACACACGCACACGAATAGATATAGCACGAATTTAATGAATTTAAAAGTATATGTAGGTGCAAATGAATAATTACCAATGGATGATGCTGCCTCTTCAATTGTCCTTAAAAAAAGACGTCTTTCTCATTTTAAATTACTCACATGCGTGACCAACTATTAGCAACGCCCTTTCTTGTGGAATGTGTTCATTTATACAATGTTTCTACATTAAAAGCACTTTCCCCGCTTTCATGTTTGGCGTTAAGAAAACGGAGGTCAACACATTTCCCACCATTCTATTTGTATACTGTTAATAGGCAGGTATCCTCCTCTACTGATTTCATTATGGCAAAAGCCTACACAAAATCATGTTCAAATGCACACACGCACGCGCGCACCACACACATGTTTAACATGTGTGTGTGTTTTTTGGTGTGTGTGTGTGTTGGAGGGGGGAATCGATTAAAGGATACAAACATGGACTTTTTAAACAAATTTTACTATTATTCTTTTTTTAGAGGAATAAACATTGATGACATTGTATATACAAGAATTCTTGACGAATTTATACCCGAGCACTTTCGGCTTTTCATTAATTCTTTTTCATGCTTCAATAATCTTACGTGCTAAGGGATAATTAAAAACGTAATTATATATGTTCGCCGTTTTTGAAGAAATATAACATTTGAATGAAAATTCAAGTAACATCTCTAATGACATTTTGCTCCATATTAAAATATTCATGAAAGTCATGTGAAAATGACAAGATGTAAAACCGAAAGTGCTTGTCAGGCGAATAATTACAATATTTATATTATGTAGGCATTAATCAAACCCGCATCGATGAAAACGTGAATTAATGAAAATAATATTATCATATATTTATATAAAATCAGAGAGACCGCGTATGTTTTTTATAGAATGTAAATATAATAGGCCGATTAAATTAAATTAAAAAGGAACAATATTATTAATTTCATTATAATCTATTATATGTTATTAAGCCAGTAGACAAAATATTATCACGATGAGAAAAATGTTTAAAATTCAAATTTTTGAGCATTCCCGCCTCTATTCCCAGCGAAAAATAAACTGAAGTTTGGCTTTTAAAAATTATTTTAAACATTTTCTTAGAAATGTCCGACTTCAGTTTATGTCATTTACCCTGATGAAGTCCCTCAGAGAGCAAAACGCTTTAGTAAAAAAAAAAATATTTAAGACCCTATCTACATGCATATGAACAATATATCATGTGAGTTTTAGCTTAAAATATGTAATCTTATTTTTTTTAAATATATTGATATCTTGTTTTTAGGGAGGCATGTTTTAATTTTTAGCTTATAACTTTAACTATTATTTACCAATAAATCTAAGACATGTAGCCCATACATATAGTTCATTAAAATAATATTCAAAATAAGTATATATCAAAATAAATTATTTTACATGTTAATATCGGCTCATTGATATTCTATAATGTCCATCAATCATTTAAGCATTAAGTCTTTAAACCTTTTTAGTGTTTCGATTCGTAGTAAATTTTATTTCTTCCTGGAGATATTTGATTGAATATAGCTTTCTATTGTTATATCCATCACTTTTAATGACTGACATAAATTTTCTATTGGATTAATATCTGGAGAGACTGTGAGTTATTTGATTATTATTATTATTATTATTATTATTGGTAAGGGAGTAATAGTTTGCTTTGTAGAGTAGGAAGAAGCGTTGATTTCTGTGAATATACTCTATTTTCAAGATTCTTGGTTGTGAGCTCTTCCACTCAAAAACCTTTCGTCGAAGAACTTACAGTAATTCTCCGCATTTTCCTTGGCACCACCACTTTTGAAAAGACCTATAATTTTATTGCATAGAATAATCTATCTTCAGACATTACCCCACCCTCTCTGCTGTAGCGTCGACCGACTATTTAGAAGAACGCATCTGAGGGACCTGATCTCCAGCTCGAACATCAATCTATCCAATTATCTATACATTCATCACTAAAAATGAATGTTGTGAAATCCGTTTTCGTGTAATTTTTCACTTAACTTACCGGTTTCTCCTGGTGATATTTACTTAGATATGCCAATTCCTTTTTATTTCATGTTTTAAACCAATGTTCTTTATTGTGAACATTGGCTTCTCTAGCTATTCTCTTTGTTTAAATTTGTAACACCAGCTTCTTTGAATGTCTTCTTACTCATCAGTCTATTTTCGTGTCTCAATTTATTTTTTTCATTGATCCCTTTTGTGTGATATTCTTAAAGCCAGTTCTATTTTGTTGTTCTTTTCTCAATGTTTGTATTTATTTATCGGTCTGTCGTCTCTGCTCAAGTTCTTCTTAATTCCCAGTGTTGTGTCCTCATCACTGTTTAAGTTATTCTGTTTATTCTTCTTTGTGATCATGTCTTTTTAAAGACCCCAGTTTATATATATATAATTAAAAGGAAAAATTATTAACTGTACTATTTTATATATATATATATATATATATATATATATATATATATATATATAGTACAATATAATGAATGATCTAGGGTTGCAGAAAGAAATTTCACACGACCAAATATGTTACTGGATATACTTTTAATAAAAATATAAAATTGGTGAAATTCACTAGGTGTATTTCTCAGATAAAGTTCTTGAAAATGATATATAGCAATATGCGTGTTAGACACAGAATCCGAAAAAATCTTGAGAAACGAGATGAAAAACATGCAGAAGGTGCCAACATGGCAAACAGACATTAATGGCTTTAATAAAATTTAAAAAACACAGATATTTTTCTTTCATTCTAACCTGAATATTTCTGCCTGACAAAGAGAAAACGCATTGTCAATAAAACATTTCCCAGTTTGTCATTTTTCCGTGTGTGTGTGTGTGTGTGTGTGTGTGTGTGTGTGTGTGTGTGTGTGTGTGTGTGTGTGTGTTTCATTGAATAGTATAGACATATTATGTCTATTTGTTTCCATAATAATCCTTTCTAGCGATCTAATCAATTTCTTGGTGTCGTGACGATATGCATCAAGGAAAGTACCAATTCTCCTACTAAATCACTGTGACAATAACTTTGTCTTTGCAATTTATCCCTGAGGACGATCTCGAGAAAATCGAAAGTACTTGGGTAAGAAAAAAACTATGGTGCTCTCCTTGATCAAGAGACGTATTAGAAAACTAGAAAAGATTACTATAAAAATAGACATAATATTATTCAATAAAACGTGTTTGAATGAAGATATACTGCTTATATATATATATATATATATTCAAAATAATACCTAAACTGACTCTGTAAGTATCTAAATCCTAAAATTCTACAAAGGTAAACTTTAAGAAAAACGAATAACCGACAGAATCTAATTCCGTTAACATCCGTCGCACTAAGGCGTTGGATAAGAGGGGGAAAAAAAAGAAATCCGCAGAATAAAGACAAGACATACAATACTCCGCAGTAAAGAAAAAAAACCCAAACGGAACCAACCACAAAAAAAGAAGAAAAAGTGCTCGATACAAATACAAACAAATGCAAAAGTACAAATGAAAAGCAAAAGTAGAGCAAATATATATATATATATTATCAATTATGTTTAGAACATGTACATAATTTCTTCTATATATGTCCTCTTCTCTACAACCATATGGCTGTTTCAGTGTTTGGACTCAAACACATCATCGGGAGAAATAAAGTTTTGCAAACCTTTATTTCTCCCGATGATGTGTTTGAGTTCAAACACTGAAACAGATATATGATTGTAGAGAAGAGGACATATATAGAAGAAATTATGTACATGTTCTAAACATAATTTATAATAAATATTCATAGCTCTATACATCATATATCGAGCACTGTTTTAAATTAATGTTTTGGACGGAAAAAAAAAATTTCTTTTTTCTCTCCTCATTCTATACTCACTCGGATATATATATATATATATATATATATATATATATATATTAGTAATCGACATACAAGCCTGTTTTGCTGTATCACAACTCATCAGTGTGGCTAGACACATCCACTTGCTCGACCGATTTGGTGTAAGTCGGAGTTGCTACCCTCTAAGCCATAAGCGCATGGAATCAGAGAAGGAAAATTTTAACTTGTTGTATATAACCAATGTACACACACACACACACACACACACACACATATATATATATATATATATATATATATATATATATAATTTCTGGGATAGCTATAAGAATATATGTACATATTTTTATATATGCTCAATTATGACCAGGATAGTTTCAGAATTTGAAAGCAGCCATGCCTTTTATACTTAGAAAATGGACGTCTTAGAATCTTTTTAACAAATTCTCTTGTCATTTGCTGGATATAGTGAGTAAAAAGATATATATTTAGAGAAATAAATATGAAAATGATGAAGATTGTATTTTTTTCCTCTTTTCTTCAACTATCCCGCCTGTAAAATAATTCTTAAATCATTGAATGTCTAAAATAATTTGCAATAATTATCTGTCTTCATCTTCGCTCTTATTTATGAATCACTTTATATCCTTTTTCATTTTTATTATTATTTGTCGTTTTACACAGCTTATTGAATGTCATTAGCTGGTTTTGCACAAATTTGATACCCAGCTACATAGGCAGTCAATACTTTTATGAATGTTCGTGCTGTGACAAGCAAGCGGGCTTTCAGCAATGCATTAAACACACTGATAAATCTAATGCTTTCAAACAATGGGGAAAATTCTCTGATACTCTACCTAATGCTCCGGTTACAATAGGCACAATCTGTAACTTTCAGCAATTTCATATTCTCTTGATTTCGTACTTTAAGTCTACAGGGTCCTCATTGTTCTGTTCTTCTTTCTCGACTACAAGTATAAAACAAATGCAATAAGATAATAAAATCGATTTTCTTTGCTGAGAACAGTTATATCCGGGCGCGAAAGTTCAATGACCGGCTGCTTGAATCTTCATGTCCCATAACATTTTTTTCGTCTTCGATGACCCTCTCTAGTTCATGATTATACCATTTATCTGAACGCCTAAATCCAAACTCTTGACAGTTTCTCATGCAAAACTTTGTTATTTCTCCAACGATTGTAAACCTGCGCATCACACAATTTGCTGATTTACTGAAATGTCTTCTTTCTCCACGTGTTTTCTGACGGTTTTCATTCCAGTCATCATGTCCTCAATTAACAATCGAATTTTTTATTCTTTTCAATTATTATTGTCATTATTAAATCAAAGCTAAATGTGCGCGATATGATGACAGCGAATAATTTTGTAGTGGGAGATCAGAAATATTTTCAGATTGGATAATCTATTCCGCTCACACGGTCTCCGATTGAGGATGTTCCTTAGTATCTTGATGTGAATCTCAAGTCGACTTGGCTACATCATCCTTCAATCTTAAAAAAACAAATCTTCTCGACACCCAACCAAGATGCACTACTCTCGCTCATGATCAGAGATGCACAGTCAACGCTCAATAGATTTTAAGGCTTGGCAACTGATAAGCAAATCTATGATAGTGAACGGGATATTGACTGTAGCCAATCTTAATTCTCCAAGGCAAAACATGCGCAGTTTTGCATCACCGTTCATGTGCTATAAGAAATATATATATATATATATCATCAGAGCTTTGACTATTATTTTCTTCTCTTCTTTAACACGGTTTTTCCTTTTCAATTGGTAGTTTTGCATTATGAATGTTCGCCATCAAGCTGTATGGACTGAAACAGAGAAGACCTTTCGAAAATTATTTTATAAGCGTTGAAGTTTCAACCGTACAGTATCTAGTAGCTCTTACTGGAGATCAAGTGACAGAAAGTCTTTTTTCTTATCAGTAGCAGAATTATTTCATTTATCAAGAAAGGTTCTGGTAATTTTCTCAAACTTTTTCATAACTTCATTTAAAACAGGGGTATCGACTAACAAATCAGTTCTTTGTTTATCTTTCCTTGACACTATTGTTTACATTTCAAAATTTCAACTGATTTTAGCTTTTTGTGTTTTCAGTATGGTTAATTTTTTGTTATACTAAAATTCACTCAATACAAGACTCAGGAGCCAATCATGGTAGAAGGTTACTGAATGAGCTTTGTGATATGAACGCGCAAGGGAAGGTAGAAGGAAGTTAAGTTTACAAGTGTATGGAAGATAGATAACGTTTGACCTTGACTTATAGAGGTTAAGATTATAGTGTTTAAGTAAGTATCCCTACGGGTGTTTGTTCCACAAAATATCAATTCTTGTGGAAAAGCTGTCTAAGTGGAGTAGCGAAAGGCTTGAAAATTCACGTATGTGAGAACGAGGTTGTAGAGTGGTAAATAATCCTCCTTTGTGCAGTAAGACAGCAAAAACGATATTGAACCAAAATCGTGTATATGGTTCAGTAGGGGATGATTTATTAACAATAGAGGGTGACGTGTTGCTAATAATTGCCACACTTCCCAATTAACTCGTGTTTATTTTGTGCTCCTAATTTCTCTCTCTCTCTCTCTCTCTCTCTCCCTCTCTCTCTCTCTATCTATCTATCTATCTATCTATGTATCTATCTATCTATCTATCTCTCCATTTGCTTTAAAAATATTTCTTCTGATCTGTTCTTAATTCAGTCCATTGTAACATTCTTCGTATTGCTGAGAAGCACTTTTCTTAATCTTCTCACTGAATTGACAAGTGTAGTCTAAAAACTTTCACTTTTCCTAAGAAGGTCATCGTTGTTTGAATGATTCATATTTCTCCATTAAGTTAAGGTTTACTTTGTTTGTGGAACAGATACATTCACTATTTAAAACATGTTTCATTACTTCTAACCTAGAATGAGTTATCGTTATAGAAATCTTTATGAATCTCAGTCTTTAATGAAAAACGAGATTCCTATAGGCTCCTTCGCTACCGGAAATAGTGAAATGCGAAGAAGCAATTATAATTGATTTATATAGATTTGCTTTTACACTATTTACATTATTCGGACTATTATCCTTATTCTGGTTGCCATTTCTAAGATATTTCGGCCGTTTTATACTCCGGCCTTTTTCAGGTGCTAGGAATTTCGAACTGAACTGTGGTATATCATTCTCATTCCTTTTTCGAAGTCTCTTTTAGTAGTCATGAGTTATCTACCTCTAACCCGACTCTCTAAGTTACTTGTTCCCCACTACTGTGGCTTGGCATTTAACTCACAACTCTTTAGGTAAAGTCACTGAAACTAACCAACGTCTATATTCACTGGGTCAAGAACAACTGAATTTCTATAAACATTTTTAATATTATTGTTCATATTGCACATTTTGATGTTAATGATTTTCTCTAGTATTTTTTACCATTGCATTTTTTTTTTTTTTTTTGACACTAATGATTTTCTCTGGCATTCCGTATTACGGTTCCCATATTGTATTCAGCTCTTTGCTTGGTCGGCTTCTGAGATTTATGTAGTCCAGCATGATTCCTTAAATTTATGTAATGGCGTTCTCTAACTGTTATTGCAACTTCATTCCATAGGAGGCAGTGATACCACTTCGCCCTCCATATGTGGTTAGC
The DNA here is from genome assembly GCA_037127315.1 of Ascarosepion bandense. NCBI lineage: Eukaryota > Metazoa > Mollusca > Cephalopoda > Sepiida > Sepiidae > Ascarosepion > Ascarosepion bandense. The sequence goes on along the minus strand of JBBBDQ010000139.1, from coordinate 2,400,618 downwards.
TACGCCTGATTTTTCTATCTTCCCTTGCGATGTTCTTGTAGCCTTATCTTAAACGGCGACCTGTTTCTCCTTTATATTTCTTTCCATACACACATTTCTTTTCATACACACATTTATTAGTCATGTCCTCTTCTGTTGAGGGTTTTTACTCGAGAGAGTTACCTGCGAAGTGTAAAAACACTTCTGAAGATCGTTCTGATGTTATATGAACCACAGACACTTTATATTTTCTCCGATAACCTCTTTACATACGGTAGACAGACTGTGGCTTTTTCTAAGAGTTGTTATCCTCATGCACCCTCCCTTCCATGTATGTTGGAGTTGTTGTCATGTACCTTGTATAATTGTTTCGTTGTAGGGTACTGCTTATACTGACCATTTCCTGTTCGTATGACTCTGGGTCGCTGCTTATGACTTTTGCTCGATATTGAAGGCAGTGGACGATCCCTTTCTTTACATTGTATGGGTGGTGGGAGTTGAAGTTGAGTATTGTCCGGTGAATGTTGGCTTGCGGTATACGGATATACGAACCCCACCTCTGTTCGAGTTATTAGCACATCCAGGAATGCCAGTTTGTCGTCACTCTGCTTTTCCATAGTTAACTGTATTGATGATCTTATTGAGTTCACATGGTCTTGTAGCATATGAACCTCCTCCAAGTGTGGCCAGAGTATGAAGGTGTCAATAACATATATCAGCCATAGAGTTGGCTTTAATGTTTGTTTGGTTTTTTAATCATTTCACCCCAAGCAAGGCATTCCACTGCCACTATTGCACAGGGGGTTACATAGGGGAAGGTGAAGAGAAAGAGAGGTTAGATATAGGAAATGTCAGAAGGAGAGTGATAGACGGGTAAGGATATCGAGGCTGAGGGTTGGGCAGATGGGAAGAGTGTTTGAGAGAATGGATGCGAGTTAGTGTGTTAGGAGGTGTCTGTTGACTTTACATTTAAACTCCTGAAGATTGTAGCTGTCGGGGAAGCAATCATGTGGAAGGGAATTCCACAAGCGGGAAGTGCGAGAAAAGAAGCTGTTGGAGTAGAAATTGCGGTTACATCTAATCGGTTTCACTGTAAGAGGGTGGGACCTAGTTGCTAATCTAGTATCTCGTGGAAATTCGTACCTAGGGTACACCAGTGATCTAAGTTCATCGGAGCAGAAGCTGTGAAAGTATTTATAGAAGAGGCACAGGGAGGCCACGTCAGACAGATGAGAGAGTGACTGCAGCCGGTCTGCCAAGTCGGTATCGATCACATTACAGACTCTCCGTTGTATTTTGTCAAGAACTCCGAGGAATGCTGCTGCCGCATCTGGTCGGGTGCCCCTGCACCCGACCAGATGTGGCAGCAGTATTCAGTACACGGGCGGATGGTAGATTTATATATGTGCAGGATAGATTCAGACGGAAAAAACTTCCGGACCGTGCTCAGAGAACCGACTTTCATAGCAGCGGATTTAGCAATGAATGCCATCTCATCAAAGTATTCTCTGTATATATCAGTCAGTGATGGTGATAATGGCGAGCCCACTGCTCGCCATTATCACCATCACTGGCTAACATTATCACCATCACTGGCCGAAACGTCATAAAAATACCAACAAATATGAGGACAATAGTCCGAATAATGTAAATAGTGTAAATACTACCTCATCATTGAAATATAGACAAATACAGATCAGCTTTTAGTATTTCCAATTCTATCTTGGAACTATTTTCTATCTTAACCTCTATCGATGTCAAAAGTCGATGCCTGTTGTCTGCTAGTGTGGAAGGCTTAACAAAGTAGGCTTTGCTACGTATGGTTACACCGTTTTCTATCATAGAGTTTTTATTTGTCAATCTACTCCAAGAGTACGTAACTGTCAAAATTAGTCATACTTTTCTGGAACAATTGCTGCGCTGTAAAACATTGAAAAATTGTGGATAGAGGGCTGCGAACACTAAAAAAATTTGCCTAGGTATATTAATTGCAATTGTTTCCTTGTTTTTAGCCATTTAAGTTTATAAAAGGTTTTATAAGAACGTCCTGCTTTATGATAACAAGGGAAACTTGGATTATTTTCAGCGTTGGCTGTTTGGTGAAGGATAAGAGTAAATCTTCCGAATATCCAAAATATTTCTCAGTATCCTTGAAAATATCAACATTGTTGTAGTCTCATTTGTCTAATGTTGATTTTAGTATTTTTTGTATGAATTCGAGTGTGCCAAGTATTATCAGCACTACTATAACCTTTATATTCTACAGCTTGATCAGTTTCCTGTTATTTTTCCAATATTTTGTTCTTTTCGCTTTACCCTGGGATCTACTAATCTAACCGCGCTGACGATCTGCTAGGTCCTTTTCTACTTTGTTTCGATGTTCTGGTTCAGTTCTTATGCCTGGATGAGGTGGTCGGTCTCGACTGAAAAATCTGTTTTTTTATTTTCTATATAGCCTTTGGTTTAGGTTAATTTCACTTGCTTACGTGGTTGAACGCCAATCAGTTGCACAATTCCCAATTTATCACAGTTCCTACCCTGCCGTGTTTGCTTTTGTACCACATATGAGTCGATTTCTTATAGTTATTCCTTGGAATTTCCTTCTTTTACAACAGAGACAACATTCCCTGCTTTTTTCTCCGAGATTTGTCTGTTTTGTCTTGATTTTTTTCATGCTCTCCTCCTCTTCTTTCTCCTCCTTCTCATCATTGTCATCAGCTATACAATTATTTTGTTTGTATGTACGATTGTTAAGAAAAGGATCAAAGTGATTTGCCCGATTCCTGACCTTTTTGTTGTGGAATAAGTAACACTTGCCACTTAATAATATTATGTATAAATCTACAAAATACCATTTACCACGAAAAATTTAGAAAAGGATGTGGGGATGAGGGGTAAGAGAGAATGTAATGAGTGGGGCAAAATTGAAGGAAAAACGAGACAAAAGTGAAAATCAAATCAAGTAAAATAAAAAGTAAAAGGGATAAAAAGATGAAAAGACAAACAGAGTTGCTATAAAGAAACAATCAATAGAAAATTGAAGACATTAACATACTTCATGGAGAGATAGAGAAAAAGAAACATGAAAGATAGGACACAGTAGAAAATATTTTTGCATTCGTTATTGCCTATTTACATATGAAACTAATCCATATTCGTATAGCATTTTGATTAAAATGTGTCCAAAAAAGGGTGAATGAAACAAAGAATAGAATGAGAAGATTCAGACAAAAGAGAAGAGCAGTAGAATGAAGCTAATGGTTAAACTTAGTTGTCAACGACGGTAGAATTTGATCCAGTCCAGTTTATCATTTATTTAAAAAAGGGCGATTTCCTTCAGTATTTCCACACTAGTGTGGTGTCAATTTCAATATTGTTGTTTGAATAAATTCAGTGGCTTATTTTTATTCCTCAGCCATGTCTTTCTTTAAAGCTGAGTTCGTTTTATCCCCATTTTTATTTACATATAGTGTATTGATATCAAATTTGCATTGTAAGATCCGTATGCATGCTCATTAATGTTGTTGTTATTTTTCTTGTTTTTCTTCTTCTTCTTCTTCTTCTTCTTCTTATTATTATTATTATTATTATTATTATTATTATTATTATTATCAGAAGTAGTAGCAATCATTAAACTTCTACAAGACTAGCAAATGATTGCGGTCTCACTGAAGTTTCAGAAATTCTCTTCAGTAATCTGGCAATCTCGATTTTCTGAGAGCATTTAGTTGAATTCTTCTTCAGCTATCAAATTCTTCAATTCTCTTTGTAAAAATTTCTAGAATGTTTCAGACACAACTGTAAATAGTAGTACAAATGTCACCAACATTAGGAAAAGGACAAAACCCGTATTATTATTTATTTTTCTCTCGAGTTGTAAGTAGTCCCTACGAGCACAATCTTTTATAAATCTTTTGCTTATGACTCTATCAGGGATCAACTCAAAATGGTTATTAAATTCCGTCTTGACAGAACCCGGATGGAGAACACTTCTTACCATTCTCGTGTTGGCGTTTCATAACGATAAATCATGTTAAATAAAAAATAGTTGATAATGTTTCTTGATTCAATTTTTTCCAAAAGATTCGCTTCGTCTGAAAAGGCGGCATTATTATATATTAAAGACACCATTAGCAATACTGACACCATTAGCTCGTCTATAAACACAGCATTTTGTAAGGCCAAGAACGAAACCTTAGAACAAACAAAACTCATAAAACGTATGATTGAAATTTTGGCTTCTTTCTTCTCCAATTTTTCATTCTTTCTTCTTAGTTTTCATAGAAAAATGAACCATCAAAACAAAAAATACTGAAATTTTCTGAAAAAATTCAACCTACTGACATTTTTGCAAAAAAAAACAAAAAAAAAAAACGAAAAACATTTTAAATAAAAAAAATTGCGAAATTGTCAAGACAGAACAAATTTAATTTTTTTTCAAACATGAAAGAAAAGAAAAAATAATTGAGGTTTTACTATCATCACCCCATTTACACCTCCACAGATTTTGTCCTATTTTGACTACCGTTTTGCAAACAAAAATAGTTTCGAAACAAAATAAAAATAGAAAAGTGAAAAAACTGTGTAAAAAAAATAAAAAAGGTTTTAGAAGAAAAAAAAAACAAACAAAAGTGATGCCATGGAAAAAAAAACACACACACACACACAAAAATAATAATTATTATTATTATTAGTTTTTGACTAATATTTCTTTCGGCTTATTACTGTGTTTTTTGTTTTTTTTTTGTTTTTGTTTTTTTTAGTTGTTTTTTTTGTTTTGTTTTGTTTTGTTTTGATGTTGTTTTTTTTATCGCAATTCGAAGATCGTTCTTTTACGATCGTTAGTAAGCAGCGTGGATTGGAAATAGCCTACGGCGAGATTCGAATTCGCACCCCCTATACTCTGGAATTCAATGAATTGTACAAAATAAAAGAGAAAGGCGAATTATACGGACAAATTGAAAACAAAAACAAAGAAAACTGAAACATATAAAACTAAAGGGAAAAGAAGAGACGATAAAAATTGTTCACGAAAATGAAAAATAAATCTACTCAACTTCAAAATAAATCCAAAAGGTCAGTCGACAACCGAATTTGAAAGACGATGAAAAAAAAAAAAGAAATTATAATAAAAAATGATTGAAAAATATTCAGATTAAAAACGGGAGATTTTTTTTATTTTATAACTACGAAACAACGACTGAGCAAGACTTTACAGGCATAAAAGCTCGTGTGATAAACACATATTCTTCGATGTGATTATACAAGTAAACATTGAAATTATGTTATGTTCTTTAAACCGGACCTGGAGACTTTAATAAATACTCTTTATATATGGAAAAATACAATTACTGTCTCCCTACAAAAACTTTTCACTCCCCAGCACCCACTTCCAACACACACTCCTTTACCCAAGCACTTTATCTAATCAGCCTGTTCCTGTCTATCTTGATATTTGTTAGACAATTTCAACTTTGCCATAAAGCCGTAGTGAAGAAGCAACCAGTAAAAAAACGAACATACCATATATATATATATATATATATATATATATATATATATATATGAAATAATACTAATGTCATACTCTGAACTAATACTAATATTATACTCTGTATATTATGCAAATATATATATATATATATATATATATATATATATATATTCAGAGATAAAATAATTATATATGTTTGCGCGTGCGTTTCTCCTTCTGTGTGCGTACATGTGTGTATGTCATAAGGTTCTAGAAATTTGGAAAGTAAAAGAAAAAGAATGAAAAATTAGTCAGTTATGTGTGTGTGTGTGTGTGTGTGTGTGTGTGTGTGTGTGTGTGTTGTAGCGATAGTAAGCTATTTCGTTTTTATTTATTTCCTATTCATCATAAACCTTTTCCTTTTGACAGTGACATTTTACATGGATAAAAATGCCTCAAAATATTATTTGTTTACAACAGCTCCGGTATTTACCTGAAGTTTCATTAATCACTTTCCTAACATAGATCATTACAATTATAATTAAAACGGACATATAAACACTACATAAAAATTAAGAAAAAATATCTATTAGCGTAAATGCGTAATATCGAAAAGTAAATAAATTAAGAAAAACAAAAACACCTTAAGCAGATTGTCGTTCTTCTTAGACGACGAGGGGGAGAAATGTATACAACAATTAAAATCAGAAACCATAGAGACCCGTATGTTATATAAAAAATTTATAAGCATGATAGAGTAATTATTATTAAGTTAAATGCTACAATCTCTGCTCACTGTAGGTTGGCTGGTAGGACTTAATATATTTAATATAAATATTATACAAATATCAAATAACATATCATTTTTTAATTCTTTGATAAATGTCTTCGATCTAAAAAAGTTTACCAGCTTAAAACTTGGCAAAATTCTTTTTTTTTTCTTCTTTTTTTTTTTTTTGCGTATTTTAACACGGCAAACAATATATCATTAATCATTAGAAGTCTTTTTTTTTTCGAACTTTCATTAATCGCTTACTAGTGTCATCAAAGTTGCGATATTTTATAACTACAAATTACTAATTATTTATATGGGAACTAAAAAAGAATCTTGGACGAAGATTATGACGTTTCACCTATCAAGTTGAAATAACAGAAATACCAATTTTTATGATGCCATCAGTAGAAGCCATTATTGATGAAGTTAAAGATGGGTGTGATGGGATCATCAATTGGCATATAAGATGTTATGCACACACGCGCGCGCATGCACATAGAAACACAGAGAGAGAGAGTAAATCTATAATTCGACAGCCTGGTATATAATGAATTTTACACTGTATAATGTCCGAACTATACAAATAATTAACACATAACATTACGAGAATTTAACGCATTTCGACGCTAGCAGAATTTTTGTTCAATCTTTGTAATCAATAAAGAAGTAGAGCGACAATTTTGAACAAATTAATGAACGTTTAAATCAGTCAAATCTTCTGACCGCAAAACTTTGATGTTTGGTGTATCTTAATCAACTGCACCCCAGAAATAATAATCAAGGGTGTGGCAGTCTGCGGAGTTAAGTGGACAGATGTAAGAGGTGATGTGGTCGCAGAAATTGCACTACTTCCCTAAGGCACATGATGTGAGCCTCCGCGTTGTCCCTGTGAAAATGGAGGCATAACTACGAGATCAAACACCAAATTGTCGCCATTTTTAATTTCGTGCGTGACCGCTTGTTTTTGATTTTGTTGACTGCTCGGTATAATAGGGTCAGTTGGGCATTGTCTGTGAGAAAAAGCGAACCGTGATGCGATTAACTCTGAAAGAAATTTAATAACGGCTTGTTGTTCTACTCTGTATTTTCGTCTGTACATCTGATACGAACATTTCAGAGTGTTTGGGTGTCAATCTGAAGCCAATGCAGAAAATTTGGAAGATTTAGATGAGTCTAATGGTGATTACGAAGTGACGGCAGCTCGAAAAACTCTCTCTAATCATTCTGATATGAAAAAAAAAACAGATTTTGTAAGAGACAGCGTCATACTCAACACGGACGTCTGAATTGAGTGTCTTGAAGGGGTAGGTTTGTCCTGGTTCAAGAGGGTGGCTGCTAAAAAACCCTGTGTCTGACAACAGGATTCTGCACAAGCAGGAAAAACTAGCTATGGCTGTCAGGCAACTTCTACGACCACATCACCCCATAAATCTGGCCACCCAACTTCTCAGATTGCAACCCCGTTGATTATTATGTGTGAGATACAGTTGAGCGAGTGTCCAACGAAAAATTAAAATGAGCTGCCAATATTATTTTCTTTTTTGCATAATTTAGACGACAATTTATTCATCGCACCCTGTCTATAAATTGAACGGAAGTATCTTTCACTTTCACACGCTTCTTTCTCGAACAGTTTCTTTTTATCCCTCCCTCTCTTTCTGTATGCATATATGTGTGTGCGTGTTTTCATGTGTGTGCGTGTTCGTGTGTGTATGTGTATGTTTGTGTGTGTGGCAATTCTCTTGTTGTTTATTCCTTCCCGCTTCACGTTAGACTAGAACGGTAATGAACTGCGATGTGAAAAAATCTTCACATCAAAATATACAAGTGTCATGCACTGACATATATAAATACATGCACACGCGCACACTCGCACACACACGCGCACACACGCGCACACACACATACACACACAATGTGTGTGTGTGTGTGTGTGTGTGTGTGCGTACACAAATTTAGACGCAATCATGCAATTATATACGCCTGCGCACAGACGGACATTAATGCTGATAGATAGATAGATAGATAGATAGATAGATAGATAGATAGATAGATAGATAGATGTATGAGAGTAAATCAATAAGTCCATAGTCTGATATGGAGTGAAATTTACACTGTACAATGTCCGAAATATGTGCATAATATTCAATCTGTGTGATTAATATTCACCTATGAATTAACTTGATTTACAAGAAAATAAATTATGTTGAAACTATTTTTGTTGTATAAAATAAATCCTTCTGATCATTAGTCTATGAACTTCTTGATTTGCCTTCATATGTACGCAAACACATTTGCAAATATATCATTATACAGTTAAGAAAATAAACACTTAAGGATGAATGGCTATATACAATTTTGAAGAAGCCGTATGTAAAGAGAAAATTAATTTGCTTTTTAAGATAATATTTCTACGACCTTCCAATCACAATATACTTGTTTGATATAGAAAAGGGACACCATTCTGTTCCTATCTTCATGCAAATGCCGACCTGAGATCAATGCGAAGTATCTTTACTCCTCATTAGAAAAACATCTACTTCCGGAAATTTCAACCCTGCCGCTGCACCTTCAATGCACATCAAAAAACAGAGTCCTGGTTCCATATGTAAGTATATGGACACCGCACATTAAAACTTGCATTACATCATATCCTTGTGGGTCGTTAGATGAATACAATCAATTGTATTAGGAAAGATGATATATATATACGTATATATATATGTCCGCAGACAGGTCTGTTTCGCTGTATCACAGCTTATCAGTACGGTTAGACATCCGATTGCTTCTAGCCAGGATTGAAACCCGACCGAATTGACATCAGTCAGGGATTCTATCTCTGAGCTATGGGCGTTTGGTAGAAGAAGGCAGACGTTTAGCGTGGTATATACAATGTAAACATACGCCAGTAGCTGAGAGTGTTCTAATTCATTACTGAATTAACGATGCGTAGATTCTTGAGTAGCTATATATATATATATATATATATATATATATATATATATATATATATATATGGGAACCTAGTGAGGATCAAAGTCACTTTTCAGTTGTGCGAGAAATGTTTGATATGAGAACAGTTTACTAAATATTTCTCCACAACGAGACATCATCAAATGTGTCATCACTGCTAACAATTCAAAACTTATCGCTAGTTGAGTGAATCTCATTATAAAATAGCCTTGAGCAAAACTAAGGATCTTAAAAAATGATTTACATATATATATATATATAGAGAGAGAGAGAGATAGAAAGATAGCGTGAAAAAGTGAGGGAGAGGGATAAAAACACGTTGGTGTTTTCCTTTTGTCTTTTCTTTTATTTGTATTGTCTTTACAGATATATTTTATTTATATCTGAATTTATATCAAATGTCCATCTGAACACACACACATATATACACACACAAACACACTACAAGCTTCCTGATATATATATATATATATGAAAATATATGAAAAGGAAAGAAAAGATAGATATAAAGAAAGAAAAAAGAAAGAAGTCATGTCAAGTTGTGTGTGTGTGTGTGTGTGTGTGTGTGTGTGTGTGTGTGTGTGTGTGTGTGTACACAGATACGGAAAGGCACGCATACATATATGGATATAAATGTGTTTGAGAGCGTGTGTATAATAAACATACTAATATGAATGCACATCTGCACACAAACACGCCCCACCCTATAGGCGTATGTGTAATCAGCCTTAGATATTCCAGGCACAACCCATAAATATTGAATACTTACATCACTTCATTTTGAAGTCTCCCTGACCTTTCGCTTCCCAACAATCATTGAAAGAATCTTCAGGTAACACACACTAACTCACACACACACGCACACACAATGAAATCTTATCAAATAAATATATGAATAAATATGAAAAGAAAAATACTGGTGATGCGGACCCTTTGGCTGAAATTCGATTTTCTTTCTGTAAAAGTTTAATTAAAATATTTGTTTAGTTCACAGAAGAAGAAAAGACAATTATCGAAAAATGGCTTCAAATCCAACGACCAACAATTGGAAAAAAAATGCGAGATAATAAATCTACCAGGACGTTGTATGTGTGTGTTTTTTATTTATTGCTTTTTTGCTATCCAGCTTTTTTTTTTGTTTTGTTTGTTTGTTCCAGTTTTCATGTTGTTGTTTTTTTACGGAAAAGTCTTCCATCATCGTCTGATGACCTAAACATTGAATGAATCTCTAAAAAGAAAATTGGTTCGCTCTTGTTAATTCCTCAAAAGCGAGAATATTTCCTTTGGGCAGTAACTCCCCACTTTTTTTTTTTTTTCATTCTTTATAGTTTGTTATTTTATAGGTAATATACCGCTCTCTTTTGTGGGCATTCTAATGACTAATAAGAGACTGTAGATACTGTTTCAATAAAGTTCGAGTAATAAAGATTTGTTTTTTATTTAGGACAAGTTACCGTATGAACGAATTTAAAATATTATAGAGGTTCCATTGATTAGGAGCGGAGATTCTGTTGAAATGTGAACTTCTACATTCTGTAGAATGAATCAAAAGTTTTACTTAATCCGAGCACATTTGAAATTACTTTTGAAATAGTACATTATCAGTTAGACTCATTCAACTTAAAGTTTATGCTCACACTACTTAGATACACAATATTCATCTGGGTTAACATCTTGTTAACTGTGAAAATTTGTGTAGATTTTAATTACCACTGTGAAAAATGTTTCAGGAACTTCTTCATAGACTTAAGATATTGAATCTTAAGCATATTTTCTTACAGTCATATTTTCAGACAGTAATGAAATTGAATTACCAGAATATGAGTGACTTTCTTTAAAACATTTGTACGTTTTGACCATTTTTCAAGAATTTCCTTACCAAGGTCTTCTTGTATAATTAAAAGCATTTCTGGAAAAGCTTTAGCCAAGCTTAATGTTGAAATTTATGAACAGGTTGATCATTAGGATAACGAGTATAAAAAGAACATTATTGGAATGAAGTTTTTTTCTGTGTTTTTTATCATATAAACTTATTAAGCAAATTTTAAATCTTCAGTTCTGCTGCCTCTTTTACATTTTCCAGCCACATCATCAGAATACGTTCTTGTAACTAACCATTTGTTTTTTACAAGATAAAAAAAACGTCTTGATATTATATCGGTAACAAAAAAAAATATCTTTAATTAAACTTTAAATTTTATAAATTAGTATTAAATAAATTCCTCTTTATTGTGTGTCTAATATATACAGAGTCCGCCAAAAAAGTATAATACATAACAGGAAAGGAAAAACTTGTATAGATATTGTAAGACTAAATTTATTCAGGTATCACGAGATAAATACAAGTTACCTTTGGACTCTACAATCACATGAAATGGTGGCCTTTAGCTTCCAGACAATTATTAGTACGGCCAAATATTGGTTGGGAAATAATGTCCAAAGTGTCTAGTGGGATTGCTGCATATGCATTTTCAGTTTCTTGTCTAAGGGCCCCAAATGTCATGCCATCTGTAGAGAAAATATTGTTCTACGTTAAACAGTGTTAACGTAACTTAATAAAACTACCAAAGACAAGTTGTTGTTTTTGGGTTTTTTTCGGAAGTAGGGCACGTTTTTTTGGCCGACTCTATATATATAAAGAGCGCAATGGGTATATTGTTGCCATTTTATATTTTTAAATTTGTGCACGCGCGTTGTTTTTGAATTTGTCGACTGCACGGTATAATAGGGCCGGTTGGGCACCGTCTGTAAGAAGAAAAGCACCATGACGTCTTGCTGTACTGCTTGGTATTCGCGCCGGAAACTCTGATACGAACATTTAAGAGTGTTTGGGTGTCAATCTGAGGACAGTGCAGAGATTTTGGAAAGAGTTGGATAAGTGTAATGGTGAATACAAAGGTGCGACAAAAGGTTTGATCGTCTAGATAAGAAATGAACTCTCGAATTTGTTGGTGAAGGCCTCAGACTCAACACGGAGGCCTACAGCAAGTTCCTTGGGGCGTGGTGCTGCCCTAGGTCAAGAGCGTAGCTGATGAAAATCACTATGATTAGCAACAGGACTCCTCACCATGCCACACAAGCAACAGAACCCAGTTGTGACTGTCAGACAATTTCCGCAAACACAACACTCGTTATATCTGGCCGCCTAACTTCTCAGACAGCAACCCTCTTGACTGTGTTGGCCACATTTGAGCGAGAGACCACCAAAACCCTTTGTATCATGAAAGATAAACTGAAGGTAAGAATTATGGCTGCATTCACAAACAAAGAGATCGTCCAGGAGAGTTGCAGGAGAATCCGAAGTCGTCTAGAGACCGTGGCGATTTTATTGAATAAATTTACTTTTTAGCATTTCAAGTTATTTTTGTGTAATTTTGGTAAAGATATCTATCAAAATATGTCAGTGTCATTTTCATTTTTGCGTAATTTAAACGACAATTTATCCAGACTTTAAAAAAATATTGAAAACATAAGTTTCTTTATTCATAAAACCAAAGGTCTAATAAAAGATTAAAATATATTTATTCAAATTTTAATTTTTTTTATTCAAAATCTAGAATTTGCTTGCCTTTATTATAATCATACATCTGTGAACTATAATGCACTTTAAAAGTGTTAAGCGTTTTGTGAATCACTTTATTAGTTTTATGAAAATAAGGAAAAACTATAAATGTTTATTAAATGCAGTGTATTTAAAAAATTTCGATCAAAATTCTACTCTATACTAGTAACTCATAACTGATTGGAATTCTTTGTGGCCTGGAACTGAACTTGTTGACAGAATTCTTCGACTTTTAACACTTTCTTGACCATATTGTTCAAGTTAGAATTTTCCATATTATCAAGTTTCCTTAGATAAAACATTCATAATATTGCTCACAAGAGAGAAAGCAACTTAGATAAGTTTTTAAATTTCTAAAAATATACTAACCCAATTTTTATTCCTCTGAGTTTATTTAGAATTATATATTTTTAAATTGATTATCTCCTGAATGGAATTAACTAGTCTTTGAATAAAAGTAATTATTTTCCCCCAAAAAATTCGTATGTTCAAGACACTTAAATAAAGGTATATATGTATATCGATGTATTGAAGAAAACATAGTGGTAAGTTTTCAAAAACTGATAATTTTTGACAATAGAATGACGTTTCACAACTACGGATTTATTAGTAAAAACCTATCTACAGCTGCATCATCTTTCTCTTGGCTGTTGTAGTTCTCAAAATGATAAAACGGGTTATATATAAACTTCGTCACATTGAATGGTCGTACTACCTGGTCATATAATTCAATAATGGGATGAAAATTTGTTGCGAATTTCATCCATTTTCCATATTAATGAATGGACCGTCACTTCCCCAGGTTTATCTTACAACAATTTCAGCAATTCTTTAATAACAATTCTTTGATAAGCAATTGATGCTCTAAAAACCAAGGTAGTCAATGCTTCCTGGAAGACATGATAGAAGCGAAATAGACATTGAATTCAAGGGATTCCCTACAATTATATGGTATGATAATACATGTTATCAGAACTTTTAGTAAGATAGACTTCTTTGACATGACTGGGGAAAACTTAAAATAAGAAACCCAGTAATAAGCTCAATTCCTGATACAGCAACCCGGATGTGTATCAGCTGCAGCACGAATCTTGACAAAGGTAAGGTGTGTCTACGCCGCCTTTACACACGCTAACGTTGTGCTTGAAGGCGAGAACACCATTTCAACATGTTCATTTTCATACATAAAATATTCGGAATGGCCGTGAGCATTATCAATAGTAAAAAGAACTTTGAATGACAACCCTTTCTTCTCAAAGCAGTTTACATTTAAGATATAAGGCAATGTTAAAACAAAAACAGGCTGTAATTGAAGCTTTCTTACAGTGTTGCCTAAAACGGGCACATATTTCTTTTTATTTTATTCTTAATTTAACGAAAATTATTGGCTGAAAACTCTAAGCCTGTCTTGATCATATAATATGCTGCGATGTCACATATCAACAGAGTGAGACGGTTTTTGTAAACCTTCAATTCTCGGGTCTGGTTAACCTTTTTAGGAGTCATGATTCAGTATTCTCTTCCTCACAGTTGAATCCCTCTTCTTGATGGTAGATTTTTTTCCTCAATTACATTTATTGAAATGTACTTGCAACTCCAATGCTGCTATTATATCAGCAGTTTCTTCCGTTGTCTTGAGATTCATGAAGTTTTAATGCTTTGGAAAAATATGAAAATAGTTCTTGTTAGATTTCACCTTTCATCGCTCTCCTAAATCCCATTAATGAAAAGTTTATAACTTTTTCACATCGAATATTAATGATTCTGTACCATATTCTCTAGTCACACATTTAATATTTTCTCGCTTTTTACACATACTTCGGAAATTTTCATTTTTTCTTTTTTTTTTTAATTCTTTTGTTTGCTCGAACTGACACTGGACTTCTTCTTCTTCTTCTTCTTCTTCTTCTTCTTCTTCTTCTTCTTCTTCTTTGTACCATGTCCCTTCAGGTCGTGGGCGGTCAAGGCCCTCAACGTTTCCCTATCCCTGGTAGCATGTTTTATCCAGTTACCCCACCGAAACCCCGCTCAGGCCCGTCAAGTATGTTATCCGCTACTTTCCCCTGTCTCCTTTCCCCTCTGTCCTGTGAGTATCAGATTCTTCAAGCCCTCCTTCCTCATTATATGTCCCAGGAACTTTAGCTGTTTTTCCTGATGCTCAGTATTAACTTCCTTTTCGTTTCCATCCTTTTCAAAACCTCATCATTGCTCACATGCTGGATCCATGATATCCTCAGCCTCCTTCTGTAGAACCACATTTCAGTTGTTTCAGGTTTTTTCTTCACCTTTGAGGAAATTGTCCAGCATTCACTGCCGTATTGAAGAACTGACATCACATAGCAATCCAGTTTTCTCTTCTTTGTTTTTAGCGAATTTTTTCTTTCTCTCAATACTCTACTCAGATTCTGGAACGCATCCTTTGCCATACCAATTCTTCGGATTTCAGTGTCGCACTTTTCGTCTTCTGTTAGAAAACTTCTCGGGTATTTAAATTTTTGTATCTGCTTGATTTTAGTTTCACCAACCTGTAACTGGCATTTTGGGCTCCTCTGTTTGCATTCAGTTTTCTTGTAGTTCATTTCTAGTCCTTTCTTTTGACTACCACCTTTACGAGGTATTCTAGTTTCCTTTCTGTATTTGCTATTTCCCTTGTATCATCTGATCATCTGCATATTTTATGTTGTTCAAATTGTAGCCACCGATGATGAATCCTGGAATAACTTCTAGGGTCTCTTATAATAGGCTCGCTGTACAAGTTGAATAGATCCAGTGAAAAGACACATCCTTGTCTTACGCCCCTTTCTATCTTTCTATATCTGCTGAATTCGTTTCCTGTCCATATCGCGTTCTATTCATCAGGATTTGGACAATGAGTTTTACTTTGTGGCTCATTAAACTGATTGTTCGGTGGAGTTCGCATTCTTTTGCACCTGGCTTCTTATGCAGAGCTATGAAAATTGATCTGCTTAGGTCGTCTGGTATTACACCACTGTTGTAGATTTCATTTATTATTTTTGTAATTTTCTCTATGCCGAAATCGTCTAAGGCTGTTAGCATATCTATTACAATGTTACAATGCCGTCTGGTCGAGCTGCTTTGTTCTTATTCAGTTTGGCCATTGCAGATTCCACTTTGGATTTTAATATTTCCGGTCTGTCAGCATCTTTGTTTATTGTCGCTTCTCTCTTGTCGTGGAAGAGATCTTTTATATATTTTTCCCATGGTTGTTCCATCTTTGGATTTTATGCATTGTGTTGAGGAGCATGTTCTTTGTCCTATTAGTTCCCTTATTTCTTTGTGCATGTCTCCTTTATTAGTCTTGTGCAATCTCTCTACTTGTGCACATTTGTTGTTCAGCCATTCCTCTTTAGCTTGTCTGCACTTGGTCCTTATGTCTTTCTGTAGTTTCTTGTATTTCGTTCCATGTTTTGGCATCGTTTTCTGCCTCTTTTGCATCATGTCAACAATCTCTTCAGTCATCCACTCGTTTTTTTTTCTTCTGCGTTTAATTTCCTTTGACACAATGTCACTAGCACATTCTTTAGTGTGTTTCATTTCGACTTACTATTTCTCATTTTCTTATTTCTTATTTCTATGCTATTTTTGCCATTGGAAATTTTGGAAATTTATCCTTTCTCTAGCATTTTTAGACATGATTTTGCCACCTTTCTTTTTTGTATTTCTTTCTCTTCTTCTATGTGCCGTGTCCTTTCAGGAATTAGGCGGTCATAACCTTCCACATATGCCTATTCCTTGGAGATTTCATCACCCTTTCTCTTGTTACCCTCCTAAACCCTGCTCAGCCATCCATTTATTCAAGCCCATTAAATATGTCATACGTTGCATTCGCCTGTCTCTATTTCCCTCGATCTGTCCTGAGAGTATCAGATTCTCCAATCCCTATTTTCCCCCATACATGTCTCAAATTAAGTATCAGTTTCCTTTTCTTTTCAGTCCTCTCTAAAACCTCGTCGTTGCTAACATGTGCGAGCTATGGTATCCACATCATGCTTCTGTAGAACCACGTTTTGGTTTCTTCAAGTCTTTCTTTAGTTTTTGATAAGATTGTCCAGCATTCACTGCCATATTGAAAGACAGAAATCACATAACAATCCAGCAGTCTCTTCTTTGTTTCCAACGAAATTTTCCTATCCCTAAATACTCAACTCAGCTGTTAGGATGCATCCTTGGTCATGCCAATTCGCCTTCGAATCTCAGTCTCACTTTCTGTTCCTGTTAGAACACTTCCCAGATATACAGATTTTTGTAACTACTTGATCTCCGACTTGTAGTTGACATTTTGGGCTCCTCTTTTTACTGATGATGATGCATTCAGTTTTCTTGTAGTTTATGTTTAGACTTCACCCCCCCCGCTCCGCTTTCTTTAACTACTTCTGAAGGACATCTTGTAGTCTCTTTCCATGTCTGCTACCAACACTGTATCACTTGCGTATCTTATATTGTTCAGATTGCGGCCGCCAACAACAACAAACGTTAAAAATTCAACAGAAATCAATAATCACTTTAATGCAAATTAAAAAGGCAGAGGAAAACAATGAATATTGGAATGGGTCATATTTTCTTCTTTCCATTTGGCAATGAGGTTTCGTTCAGATGTTCTTTAAAACCGTATAGGATGTGATCCCATTGTATTTACACATTTTAATTAAATTAATTAAGGATTAAATGAAGACATTATGTTCGAAAAAATATGTAAATATAATTGCTTAGGTTTTGAATAAACTGGGTTGCAAAAGTATTCACATTGTAAAACAATATACGTTTATTGATAAAGTTACTATTTTTATTAATAACATGACAAAATGTATACAGATTTGTCTACTAAGTCTAGTCTTTAGAAGGATTACAAACTTTCAAATTTATGAAAATATATTCCTGTTATTCATGTATTTAAAATGATTATAATTCCGACGTTAAAGAAGAGAATATCTTGCATTAAAGAAACAAACTAAAATTAATTTGAAAAATTTATGTAATTTAATCCTAATGATTCGCCAAAAATAAGCATACCATGGTTTAAAAATACATTAAATTTTATAAAACAAACTTTTAGAGTCAAATTTTTATGCTATTATTAAGAGAAAAGACCTAAAAAACTTTCATTATAAAATTATATTTTTAATCCTTATTAAAACCTTCGAAAGTTTGGTTGCAAATTTTGTTTTTCTTGTGACGATAACTTAGCATTGGAAAAAAAACTACTAGAAATGAATGCAAACTTGCAAAATTCAAATTTTCAAACAGGATCGCCAGTTACAGAAAACTGCTCTGAATACTAAAATAAAAAATAAAATAAGACAATTGATTAGAAAAAAATTATTTCTTTTCTGAATAAGATATATTAGAGAGTAATGCTATTGTATTTCTACGCGTATTACTTTCATTACAGGAAGTAAATAGGCGGAGGTTTTAGTAAAGGAAGTAAATCGGCCGAAATTTGTTCCTACGCAGAAGGTCATTCTGCAGTTAATTACATGACTTCGTGAGAGTTACGGGAGAAAAAAGTGCGAGATGTAGTTTGTTTTTTTATGGACATTCAGATAAAAAAAGGTAGGTTTCTTCAATAACTAATTGTTGATTTGAGTTCAGCATATACATTTGCACAGAAATAAAGCTATTTTGGATAAATTTGAAGGGGGAAAAGCCTTCGGGATCTAAGACGAAAATTTACCGAAAATATAGGTTTTCGATGAAAAACGAATTTTAAAAGAATTTTTCAAATTTTATATCATTTAAAATGCTATATTAAATTGTAGCCAATAGTTGTTAAGTGAAAACTATGTTTTCTAATTATGAATGAAAAGCTTACTAAACTTCAGCGACATTTTTTTTTTTTTTTGTATGCCGGTTTATACGTGTCGATTTTTGTAAATACGGACATTCATCCACGACATTATCAGAAAGTAAGAGCTGTAGTTATGGCAAATTTAGAATTTATTGGTTATTTTCAGAACTTTCCTCAACAAGCGTCTTTGTAAGTAAGTCAAAGTACCTAAAATTGAATAAAATAGTAGATTACTTAGAATATTTTGCAAAAATTTTAATATTAAAAAGATTACATAAAAATGCGTTCACGTGGTTATCATCAAGTATTTTTTTACAGTTATGTGCCCTTTACTTATTAAGCATTAATCTATTGATAAATATGTCAACACCTTATAAAAACACTCACCTCCATGTTAATAAATGCTTTTCTGTGATATTTTAAACTAAAGTAATACTTGTCTTAATTCAAATTAATTAAACTTTAAATAAGTTAATCATCCTCAAATAAAGTTTAAGAAAAGTATATTTTATTTTTGCAATTTTTTTAAAGAGAATTATGTTTTGTTGACAGATTTGTTGGTATGGACAATTTTAGATATTTAAAAATATTACCAATTAATTTAAATTCGGTTTGAAACACAGAAAATAGTATTTTGCTTATTGAAAATGTTAAAGTTAGTCTATTAGCTTGCAACTAAAACTAAAATAAAAGCTTCCAGAATTTTTTTTTTTATTTTTAAAATTCATTTTAAACATTAGGTATAACACTTTTTGGTGGTACCTAATCTGATATTGTCAAGCTGGGTACAAAACAAATATGAGTTCAAATGTCAAATTGGGAGAATGTAACGAAATAGATACTGCTTGATTAACAGAAAAAAGACCTGTTTCATTATTTATTTTATTTACTAGGTTTTTTATTGCTCGTGAAATCAGAGTTGCATTTGTTAAACAAGTACTGCAATTTTTTTATTTGTATTAATCCTTACATTTATAGTCACACAGCAAATAATGGTGGCAATAGGAAAATAAGCATATGCAAAGAAACAAATGCATTTGAATCAGGTGGTCAGTTTTCGGATTTCCTTACCAATATCCACGTCATCTTTTCCACGTTTCTCATTGGCCATTTTTTCTGGTAACAATTCTAGATGGCTGGGTTAAAATGAATCTAAAAGAAAGGAAATCGGCTATTATAACCTAACACTTGGTTTAGAAGCTTTTGGCAATCAATTTATATACTGTATAAAGTAAAAGCATGAAGAGAGAAATTGTTAAGAATTAATAAAAGCGTTACTGACGGGACAGTGTTATTATATAAATATAATGTGAATATATTGATCATACGCATTGAAAATCTGGAATTAAATGATTGCCAATGGTAATTAATTAAGGTAAGCAATATTTCTAAATAAACCTATTGTGTCTTCTATTGTTCACTGATACTAATGTGGGAGCTGAAATAATAGGGATATTAAATATATAAAGCAAATGAATTGCTAATAAAATTATTGTAAACCATGAAAAAGGTTGTTGTCGGGGATTAATGAAGGCGTTACTTATAACATAGGTTTGGCATATGTGCTGTTTCTGCAATGTTTACATTGGAAAACGAAACGTGGGTGTCGGTACAATGAAAATGCATAAGAAAAATAATTGCAGATGACAAGCGGTGATTCTTTCCAGACAAGCATTTTGGGTGACGAGTGGTTATAGATATTTTCAGTTCAATGACAAAAAAGACTTTTAAAAAACAGAGACGTAGAGAGAAATAGTAAAAATTTTGTGGAGATATAAAACAAAACATACATAAACCTAATCAATCTTATCACGTGAATAAGTCGTTTGAAGCGAGTATATCATTTTCTGTATTTCAGTGGCGACTGGTTATTTTACTGCATGACAATTCCTACCCGTATTTTAAATTCGATGTACCAAACGATCCTGGAGATGAATGACCGCGCCATTTCTAAACATGTCACCTTCAAACTGTTCTTTTCTGGTCCTATGCAAAACATCTTGATTTGTCGGCGTTTCAAGAATAATTAACGGATTTCAAATCGAAGCTAAATCGTTCCTTTATGCTGGAATACACAATTTATTTGAGAGATAAAATAAGATTATGGTGCTCCAATTTTCCGAATTGGAAGGGCAGGCAGGTCTTCTAGAAAGACAGTATTTGAAATGATGGCTTTTTGACAAAGACCCGAACACCACTTCAACAATTTCTGTTGATATTTCAGAGTGAAATCTGGTTTACAAATGTCCTTTCGTATCTGATAGCCTCAAAGGCATATTAGATACCCCCACCAACAATTTCACTAGGGCATATGACACTTACTCATTGACACTTACTCATTGACATTTACTCATAATCGTACGTCGCTGGTTATTAATCTAAAAAAATTACTCCTGTTCTTACTCCACCTCCACTTATTTTCCTGGAAAGTTCATAGAAAAAATCAATTCTAAGAACAAGATTATACATATTATCCGAAACTGATTTAATACATTAGAAATCATTCTTTCAGTTCTAAAAAGATATTAAAATCATAACAAACGTGTAAATACGGCGTATTTCTTTGATATTTTAAAAAGAATTTACTATGTTAGGTTATTATTTTATAACGGCTCCCTACCTCAAGGTGCTCCCATACAAGAAGAAATACAAAATACTAAAAAGAGAAATTAAAAAATAGGTGTCAAAATACGTTTACCAATTTTATTAAATTCAACAATGTAAAACAACAATTTAACATGACATAAATATGTTATTTACAGTTAATGAAGTTTGTGCTACAAGATTATTCTCTTCGAGAAAAGGTGAGGTGAGCTCGTTAACTGCCATCTATGAATATCTTTGTTCCCCATGGTTCCCCATGGTTGAGTCTAGACGTTAGTTGCAGCACGTGTTACTCCGTCCTTTTCTATGAACCGGACTGGCAAGGGCCTTAATTTTTCTCGGTTGTCCCTACTGTACCAAGGGCATTAACTCACCTCACTTATCTGCTCGCTAGATAGAGTAATCTATCTAAAAATCTACAAGATAAGGCTTCGAAAATAACATTTGGAGATGGATTTTATGGGCAGAATTCTACTGAAGAAAAGCAAATCTTTGCGACTGATGTTTGAAAATTTGTTAACATTTGCGAAAAAGAAGTAAATAAAAAGGAAGTAATATTCCTTGATACGACACAACAAATTTATTTAATTAAATTAAATTTATTTGCTTAACAAATATTTTCGCAGCCAATTAATTCAAAGCTATATACTACAATGGATAATGATTATCTTAAAAAAATAACAAATTAACGATATTAAAATATGTTTTATAAGGTTTATATTTATTTAGGGTAAAATTTTGATATGGAAGAAAATTGTTTTAATTCTCTTTAAATGATTTCATGTCTATTTAAAACAATTTCCACGTTTTTAAATTATAAATTACCCTTTCTCCGTTTTTTTTTTTTGTTTTTTTCAGCAAAGCCGGCTTATCCCAAATCACTGACCCAAGTATATTTAGAAAAGAATATTATTTAAGTCAAAATTGAATGAAAGAAATAAGGTGTCAGACATTTAGGCTGTATCATTTGTCTGATATGGATCTAGTGCAGATAAAGAACAGATAAAGCCGATGGACAGAGGCACAAGGAAGAAAATGACAATGTTAAGAGTTCTACATTAGAAAAATGACAAAGTAGAAAAATGTTTAACAGAAGGGAAAGATTTTATTAGGAGCAAAGAAACGGTTTAGGAAAGTATCTGAAGGATAGTGGTGAATTTCGGTGTGAAATTAACTGATATACAAGTTTGTGTCAGTAAAGAAAAGTTCAGAAAGAAAATTTCAGAAAGCAAAATACGAAAGAGAAAAGATATCTTGGGCGATTTCTTAGTAATATGGTTTCAAGGCCATAAGAGTGGAAATGTTGTTAAATGTTGTTAAACATGAATGCGGATGAAGAAAGTAGATTTGAAACATAATTCTTAAGCCTTCTTTTCATGTGTCGTGTCCCTTTTGTATGTAGGCAATCATGGACTTCCACTTAACTTATCTCTAGTCGCTATCAATATTTTATCTCTCGGTATGTCTTCCAAACCCCGCTCCGCTATCCATTTGCTCAGACCTATCAAGTAGGTCTTGCACTGCTTTCATTGTCTCGCTTTCCTTCTATCCGTCCTGTGAGTATTAAATTCTACAGGCCTTCCTTCCTCGTTACGTGTAACAGAAACCTCAACTGCCTCTTCCTGATGTTAAATATAAGTTTCCTTCCCGTTTGCATCCTCTCCGACAACTCGTCGTTGCTCACGTGCTCAGTCCATGGTATCATCAGTAAAACCACATTTCTGCTGCTTCCAGCCTCTCCTTCATCCTTGATGTGATCGTCCAACATTCACTGCTGTACAGAAGAACAGATATTACATAGCAATCCAGCACTCTTTTCGCTGCTTCCAATGAAATTTTCCTGTCTCTCAGTAGCTTAGTTAGCTAATGAAATGCATCCTTGGCCATAAGTATCAGTT
Source organism: Ascarosepion bandense (assembly GCA_037127315.1). Taxonomy (NCBI): domain Eukaryota; kingdom Metazoa; phylum Mollusca; class Cephalopoda; order Sepiida; family Sepiidae; genus Ascarosepion; species Ascarosepion bandense. The sequence goes on along the minus strand of JBBBDQ010000139.1, from coordinate 2,377,548 downwards.
TCTTTTTCGTTTGCATCCTCCTCACCAAAACCTTGTCATGGTTCGGTCCATTTTATCGTCAATATCCTTCTGTAGGACCGAATTTCTGTTGTTTCACGACTCTCTTTCATCCTTGAGGAGATTGTCCACCATTCGCTGCCATACAGGAGGACAGATATCACAAAAATTTAGTTCTCTCTTCTTTGTTTCCAAAGAAAATTTTGCTTTATCCCAAAACTCAGCCTTTGGAATGCATTCTTGACTATCCTAATACGCCGCAGGATCTCATTGTGCACTTTCCGTCTTCTGTTAGAACGCTTCCTAGCAAAAACAATTCAAATACCACACACACACACACACACACACACACACACACACACACACACACACACACACACATATATATATATATATATATATATATATATTTTTAAAATATTTTTAATCGTTTTACCCCAAACAAAAAGGTACTGCCACTGGTGCCCAGGGTACATAAGAGAAGAGTGAAAGTTTAAACAGATGGAGAGCGAAGAGAAAGACGAACCGGTTAGAGGGATGTCAGAGAAAGTGCAAGCGAAGGATGGGAATACCGGTGTGAAGACAGTTGCGAGTGTAAAGTGAGAAAGGAAAAGAACAAGATACACGGGGTAATGAGGAAAGGACGAGAGAAGAACTGGAGTCAGGTGGATAAGACATGGGAATTGACATTGCATTTAAATTCGTGGAGATTGTAACCATCAGGGAAGAAAGTATACGGAAAGAAGCTCCACAAGCGGAAAGTGCGAGAAAAGAAGCTGTAGGAGTAGAAGCGTGGGCTGCATTTGGTTGATTTAACTGTAAAAGGGTAGGACCTTGTTGCCAGTCTGGTTGCTCGAGTAAATTCTTATGGAGGGGACACCAGTGAACTAAATTTGTCGGGGCAGAAACCATGACAATATTTGTAGAAGAGACAGAAGGAAGCCACATCCTGTCGGTGAGAAAATGGCTAAAGTCGAGGTTCCAGGTCGGAACCGTTCACATTACAGTTTCTCCTTTGGAGCCTGTCGAGAACCCTGAGATGACTAATAGGGGCACCTGACCAGATATGACAACAGTTTTCAATGCACGGGCGGATGGTTGATTTGTATATGTGCAAGATGGACTCAGGCGGCAAATACTTCCTGTCCCGATACAGTTACCCGACCTTCCTAGCAGTGGATTTAATTATTGATTCAATGTAATGGTTCCATTTAAGGTCGGAAGAGAGGGTGGGGCCGAGGAGTCGCAGTGTATTGCTTTCAGGGAAACTCACATGGTCCATACTGATGTCGGGTAGGAAGGATTGCCTGTGGTGGTTGACAGATAGCAGCTTCGTTTTAGTAGCATTAAAATTTACAAGCCATTTCTTACCCCAGTCTAGCACAGAGTCGAGATTCTTCGCAAGATCTGCAGCGAGGATATCCTTGCCAGATTTCTTACAGGCGGGAGTAAATGGTGGTGTCATCAGCGTAGTTGCCTACTTAGGATTTGATCAGGTCAGGGAGATCTTTTATGCAGATCAGAAAGAGCGTCTTAAGATTGGCCAGTGTCCAGTAATACCATATCCCTGTAGCTGGCGCAGAAAGCCAGCGTACTAGACCCTATCAAATGATTCGGAGATATTTAGGGTAACAGCTCGAGCTTCGCCGGTCTTCTCACGGAACTGGTATATTTACTCGGTGATGGTCATTATCATATCGGCAGTAGATCTGGCAAATCGGAAGCCATACTTATCTGTCTGAGAATAGTTTATGAGCAGTGAAAGGTTGAACTATTTCAGCATTGATGATAGCCTCGAACACTGCCGAAAATTGACAAGATGCTGATAGGGCGATAATTAGAAAGGTCCAGAGTTCCCCTGAGGTCTTAAATACAGGAGCCACAGGGGAAGGATTTCCAGCGGGTAGGAAAACAGGAAGTAGAGTGGCAGTAATTATAGAGATTAGAGAGGACAGAGGAGAGTTCAGGGGTAAATTTCTTTAAGACAATGACCGGAATTCCGTCGCCTCGGCTCACCTTATAGGGGTCAAGTTTTGAAATTATCTTGGATACCAGAGAGGGGGTTATGTAAACATCTCTCGGTTGAGCCTCAGTTCTAAGAGGGAAGTTGACGAGTCAAATATAGAGTTGAAGGAGAATCTGCGAGCAAAGGACTCTGCCTTGTCCGCAGATGCTCTGAGAACCTACAATTTATTGATTAAGGGAGGGATGGAAGATTTGCTGTTGTGCAGCACACGTTTGCAGAGCCGCAAATAGTCTTTGGAGCTGAATTTGCGGGCTGCTATACGTTGCTTCATTCTCTCAGCAAACAACATCTTAGCGTCATTCAAGATCCTCTTGCACTCATTACGGTCAGAGGCAAATAGGAGCCTATTATGGTCAGACGCATGGCTCCGATAAAGCCTGAAGAAGTGGTTCCTGTGGGCAATGGTGGCCGTGCATACAGGAGAGAACCAGAGAGATGAATGAGGTTTGGGACGGTATGAAAGCATCGATGCCAGCTTTTATCCAGAAGAAGACATCAGAGGCGCAGTCCTCAACGGAGAGGCTAAACACTTTTTCCCAAGGAACGTTGCATAAAAAATCGCGGAACAATCCCAATCTGCTCTTTGCTAGCAGTAGAAAATTCTGTTGGTAGGAGGCTCCTGGTGGGGGGAGTAAAGAGAGATATTATTTGTGAGGATCATCAAAGTAAATGCTAATTTAACAACATGCCCTAAAAAAATTATTAGGCCATTAATTTTAATGTTTATTTCAATTAGAAATCGGTTTTACTAACTGACTATTAATTTCACTTTAAAATAAAAATAAAAATAAAAAATTCATTTTAAAAAGTTACTACGAATTAATATTAGAAATTACAAGTTTCGAATTTTAACTAAGCAGCGTGTTAAAGTATTATAAAATTATTCGAAGATGAAATGAGTAAGAGAGACATACACGCATGTATAAATATATATGCATACATAGATGTACATATATATATAGAGATACACAGATATACATATATATGCGTATAAACACACACACACACACACACACACACACACAGATATATATATATATATATATATATATATATATATATATATATAGCATAATACACATGTTTCTTTAACTATTGTTGTTAACGACGTGTCAATTTATCCGTTAAAAACAATACTGTTGTACGAAGTGTTTATGAACACTACATATATTATATACATGTTAATCTAAATTCGGATGATAAGGTGGGCCTGGGAGAGTGTTACATAAATGTAATGATAAACACAGTCATATTTTAATGCATGAACATATAAATATAATTAAATTCACAATGCCAAAATAAAAATACGTACGCACACACAAAAACAAGCACACAAAGCGTTATATACAAAATAAAGCTACATACACAGTTCCATTTGTACACAACTATATGCATACATACACTCAAATATACACTAAAACACCCACACACATATATATAGACGTGCATAAACAAAAGTAAGTCTGTGTATACAGACACACACACACACACACACACACACACACACATTTATAGTTCTTATTATGTCATTTTCATCATAATTCTATTTCTGCTATGGTCACATTACCTACCAAGTCTGCAGAAAGACCTAAGGCAGGTCGTGATGTGTTATTATGGCTACATTTTATTTGTTTTTCTATCTCCCATAACATCACTAGAGTTACATAGCAAAAGTTCTCTCTAGTGTGTGTGCCGTACTTAACAAGACAATTTTTTGTATATCTCTTAAGCTAGGGTATCCAGGGATTCTTTCAATGTGTTGATTTGTTCTATTTTTATCATTCCTAGTGCACCTACTATTACTAGTACTATTCTTGTTTTCACTTTCCACATTTTTTTCTAATTCAATTTCCAGGTCTTTATATTTTGATAGTTTTTCGAATTCCTTGGTTATTATGTTACAATCCGCTATACAAGCCATATCAATTAATAGACAAGTTTTTCCTCTTTGGTTTTTAACAATAATGTACGGATTATTTGCTTCAATTTTTCTGTCTGTGTTGGTGGTGTAATCCCATAGAATGGTGACATCTTCTATTTCCGTAACCGGTGCTGGGTGATGTTCATATAAGTGTTTGTTTACATATTTTCCATACTGCTTTTTCATTGTCCAGTGTAAATATCGCCCCACTCTATCGTGACGACTTTCATATTCATTTGGGGCAAGTACAGAACATCCTGAAATTAGACAGTCTATTGCTTTTTGGTATATATCACAAAATCTGCATTTTTGATCCACATTATTATGTATGATAAAGAATAAAGTCTTTAGTTTCAGACTTTTATCCATGTATAATAAAATAAAATAAAATAAAAATAAATAACCATCGATAAGTATTAATTTTATCAACATTGATAACGTTCTAGATATTGGCCATGCAGAGGTTTGTCTTGCCAGCTGAATAAAACCTCTTCCTCCTTCTTTATGGGATATGTATAGACGGTCTACATCAGCCTTTGGATGATGCATCTTATGCTTAGAAAGAAGCTTTCTTATCTGAGAATCCATTCGTCTGATATCATTTAGAGCCTAGTTCAAGATTTTGAAACTATATTGGACCACTGGGATGGCAATGTTATTAATGACCATAATTCTGTTCTGAGAATTCAATTCAGTCTTTAATATTAGTCGTACCTTTCTATAGTAATCTTTACGTACTATTTCTTTCATTTTCTTATGGTGAATTCTTTCACTCTCATTTACACCTAGGTATTTATAAGCTTCTTCTGGCTTTAATTTTTTTATTGTTACAGTAGTGTCTAAGCTAAAAGAAGATGTTTGTTGTAGTGATGCTCGTAAAACTGTAGCTTTAGCAACATTTTTCAAAATTGAATTTTATTCCAATGTTTCATTGAAGCATTTTACAGTTTGCAGAAGACATTCCAGGTCAATGACATTTTTAGCATACAACTTTAAGTCATCCATGTAAAATAGATTGCTTATTTTATTTTGAACTATTTTATAACCACATGCTGTCTTGTTAAGTTGACTGGTTAATGCTATTACTGATATGCAAAATAGTAAGGGAGACAAAGAGTCACCTTGAAATATTCCTCTGTTGATGTTTATTCCACCAGACTTATAGGTTCCTTTTATATGATTGAGGTAAAGTGTTGTTTTCCACATAGACATACATTTTTGGATGAAACTAATGATAACAGGTGACACCTTGTACATATTTAAAGACTTTAAGATCCAGGAATTTGGTACAATATCGAATGCCTTACGAGAATTTATCCAAGCAGTACTATCATTTTTCTTTGCACTGAGGCAGTTTTCCAAGATGATACTATTAATAAGTATTTGGTCTTTACATCCGTAACAGCTACGTTTTGCACACTTTTTGTTCAAGCGGTAGTATGCCAGTTCTTTCAAAAAGAAATATGTCTGTTTTGTTAAAATAGATGTCAATAGTTTGTATGTTGTGGGAAGACATGCAATTGGCCTGTAGTTTTTCGGGTTATTTATTTCACTGTGACGACGCTCTCGGGTCGCTCGTCGAGATGGCTTCAACACAGTAGCTGGTCTTCAAGTCGTCTATTACAACAATGTTCCTACTTGCCCATGCTGTGAATTTTGATCCCAAGGAAGGCACGTTGAAATCTTGCTTGGTGTATTGTTACCACGTTGAACCAGGCCAAACGCGCGTATACATTTGGGTTAATAAAAAAAAAAACGGCAACAAAAAAAAAAAAAAAAAAAAAAAAGTAAATTCGATGACGCCTGGATAAGTTGCAGAAAAGTTTTTATATACAAAAAAAAAAAAAAAAAAAAAAAACAGCAAACAGAAATAAAATATATAACAGTCGAATCCCTATGCTTACAACGGAGCGAAAGTTTAGTTTGAGATTCATGTTTTTTTATTCCAATCGGAGATGTCAAGTTTTCCGTTTTTTATCAGGGCTTTTCACCGAAGCTTTACGGAAACAGCCAAAGATGGGTCTTTGTGACGACGGCAGTAAATTCGTCTTGTTTACCATAGCCCGGCGCGGCAGCAACAGTTGAACTTGTCTCTTTGGGCTCTCGTTTTTTATGCCTGTCCCAAATTCTCTCAGAGGGGGATGACGGACACGACGTGTCCATGAAAAATTTTTAACCAATGAAATCACTCCCAGATCGCATCATGAGGCGGAGTGCTTTTCACCACTTGGTTTAATCAATGAAATAGCAATATTTCTGTTCAAGTCATTTCTTTTCGTCTTCTTCTTCTGATTCAACTGATTACGTCAACAATCCGACTTTTATGTTGGAAATTTTAATTCAACTTATCTCACAATCTGAATTTAACCTTTTTGCACTCATCAAAAAATTTGTGACAATCTCTTTTCAATAATCCGAAATCCCACCTGGGTTAATAAAACTCTCTGTATGTTGAAAACATCAGTTGAGCCTTTTTCGCCATGTCATTTACGCTTGTCAAATAATGGCTGCCAATGATGACCTCGTCTGATCCCGGCTAATCAACTTTTGTGTAAATAATGCATCTGCACACACGCACATGTTTTATTGAAAAATAATTTGCACAATTAATAATGCAACCAATAATAATTTCTTTCGCTCCGTCGTACTAACAAAGTATCATGCAATATTATAGTATTATATGCCAAAAATAGGGTTATATCACTATTTTTGGGTAGAAGAAAGTTAATTCTTTTGGTCATCCATGCAGGAATTTTAGTGGGATCGTTAATCATTTCTTGAAGTTCTTTGGCTAGTTTTTTGTGTGCTATATTTAAATAATATAGCCAAAAGTTAGGAATTTTATCTATTCCGGGAAATTTCTATTTGTGTGCATTTTTCAGTGCAGATTTAACATCCTCTTCTGTGATTCCAGCCCATGTCCTGATTTATATTTCATTCGTTCTATTGCACAATCCAATCTGCTTCTTTAGGGAAGGCGATATTTTTTTCTATTTTTTTACATATTTCCCTGTAACAATTCTTTACATCTATTTGAAAGTCTGTAGAATCTTGATCTTTTCTCATAGTGTCTTATTGTTTGTGCCTTCAGTTGTATTGTTTGCTTTATTTTTTCTTTCGTTGATAGGACTTCCTTTACATTTCTAATATTGTATTTTCTTTCGACTCTGCCTTTTCTTCGACTCACATTTATTCCTCTTGCCAGTTCATCGAGTACTGATAATTCACTTTTAAGTTATTCGATTTCATTTTTTAAAATTTGATGTCAATTTTTTTGTTGCGGCTATTGCTGATGCGTATATTGTTCATTGAGATTTATATGAATGTCTTCTTCATCCAAAATTAATTTGAGTGCTGCATTGCAAAGTTTAATAGTTTCGAAGCTATGCTTTGTTGGTTGTACTTTTGAGAAATGTTTTCGTTATCCATTGCAATATTTTGTATCTGACTTATATGGTTCTTGATTTCTACCTTGGCTTCTTGCATACTGTTATTGTTTTCCGTTCAATGTGTCTTGAACTCATTTTATTGCCGTCTTGTAACCAAATAAGATCACGTTTTTTTTAATTCTTTTTAACTTTCAGCATTATCTTCACAGTGATTTGTGTGTATTTTGGTTTCTTCATTATGACCTGTGGCTTGTGTGATGTTTTTTTTTTTTCTGATTCCGGTCCCCTTTCATGCTTTGTTTATTCTGGCTGCAATTCTTTTTATTTCTTTAATTTCAGCTTCTATCAATCGGTACCTTCGTACATTGGTTAGTTTATTTTTGTCAATGTACTTTTTAATTGTTTGTCTGACCATTTCTCGCCAAATGTCATATGTTTGGCGAGTGATGGTCTTTTGATGTTTCAGTAACGCTTCATGAAATGTAGTCATAACGACTTAGTACACCTCACAAGACCATTTTATTTTTTATTTCTTTAAATATATGGTTATGGATCTAGCTGAAGAATTTCCAGGGCCATCATTAAAAATTATTTAAAGAAGAAACAGATAAATTAAATAATAATAGTACGAAAAGAATTCATGTTTACGTTAAAATAGTAAAAATGACAAATTTTCATATAGGGAAAAAAAAACAAAAAAACAGAAAAAAATTACTTTTCAAGAGCTTCGGAAAACGCGTCATTTTCGTTGTAATTAATTATTATTATTATTATTATAGCATAATGCAACTTAATAAAATTTAATAATATAAAGTTTAAAAGTTATTATTATTATTATTATTATTATTATTATTATTATTATTATATGCCTATGCTCTACTTTTGCTTTGAGCACTTTTTAAAAGTAAATATCTAACTGTGGAATATACTTTCATTAATATTAAACACTTACACATACAAAACTTACAATATATATATATATTATGCCTAGCATGAAACAGTCTGTGCCTCTGGGTGTTGACGTCAATGTTCATTTGTATATATATATATATATATATATATATATATATATATATATATTCAAATAAAAGTCATTTTCACAACAATGATCTAACATTGCCTGATGACGAGGTAAAATCTTAAAACATAGAAATTTCCGTGTCGCAATGTAAGCTATATTAATTTTAAATAAAAAAACAAATTTAATTATATATATATGTGTGCGTGCGTCTGTGTGTGTGTGTGTGTGTGTGTGTGTGTGTGTGTGTGTGTGTGTGTGTGTGTGTGTGTGTGTGTGTGTGTAAATCAATATATCTATATGCACACTCTTACATAAACCCACATGCACACCTACATACATGCATTTATACATAGACAAACTCAGGTACTCAGGGATATATATTCATACATAAACACAAGTAGAAACAAACATACAACAATACACAAGTTAACATAGATAATAATAACGAATTCAGAGTCCATGTGAAATTAATGCTTAATGAATCTATTGAACCCAATGAGATATCAAAGTATCAATTCGAGGTATTTTTAGTCCATTGTTCTTCGTTGTAGATCAGACCAGAACTTGTGCATTTTTTAAAAATAATATCCAGTTCACTATCGGAAATGTTATTCATGGGCGAACTCCAAGCTCAAAGTGAAAAGATTTTTAGAGGTGGATAGATAATAAGTTAGAATTTCAAACATGTAATTTCTAATTCGTAATAACTTTTTACAATTAATTTGAATTTTTAATTTAAATTGAAATTAATAGTCAATTAGTAAAATTGATTTCTATTTAACTAAATATTAATATTAATGCCCAAATAAATTGTTTTATGGCATGTTGTCATGTTTTTCAAATTAGCATTTACTTGCATTTTGATTGGTCATCATAGACTACGTAACAATGTCTTCCATATTGAGGACTTTTGATTAGTTCTGAACCCTTTAAAACTCTTCATTCTTATGTCATAAATTTTAAATAAATATATATATATATATATATATATATATGTGTGTGTGTGTGTGTGTGTGTGTGTGTGGTATTTAAAATGTTTTTGCTGGGAAGTGTTCCAACAGAGGACGGAAAGTGCGACACTGAAACTTATGTTATAGATTTTAAATAAATATTACTTACTGTACCCTGTACTGAGCACTCTTTTAAGAATAATACTTTTTTGTTGTTTTTTTTTTATCGAAATTTTATTCAATCTATATCAACCCAATACTTATATTTGTGTGTGTGTGTGTGTGTGTGTGTGTGTGTGTGTGTGTGTGTGTGTGTGTGTGTGTAAATAATGAGTTAAACATAAAGGAATAAATATTGAAAAAAAAAGTATTTTTGATAAAGAGGCTGTATGGTAAAAGAAAAGATGAAAACTATGAATACACAAAAAGCCAGAGATTTTAGTATGACACTAAGACTGATCGGTCAGTATCTTTTTTGTTAAAAGTCGGTCAGATGATCGCTATTTAACCAACTGCGACCAACGGTCAGGGGTAAGGGGCCATTCCGGCACTCTACGCATCGTGAGAATAAGGTCAGATGTAAAAGGATCTTAAAAATTGGAGTAATCCGCGTGAATGACTGACAGCTGTCCGGCCTCGAGTTCCAGCATCAAAACAATCAACATTTACAATTTTGTAATTAACGGTCTGTAGTTAACGAGAAAAGCCAGAAGAAAGGACTAATGTAAGTAAACATAATATGGTTCAGTAAAAGGGACTACCTAAATTTAGAATTTTACAAGCAAGTGTCGAAATTCAATTATCTGGGTAGTTTATTAACAGACAACGGAAAATATGATACAAATATTGGTAAGTGCCTAAAAATAGCGAAAGATGCTTTTCAAAAACTTAAGGGGTTAAAATGCCATTAGAAACAAAGTAAAGCATGCTGGACTGCTGGATAATGTCCAATCTCTAAAAGAGAACTGAAATTTTTTGAGCATATAATGAAGAAGAAATGTTTTGAGAGTTTGACTCTTACAAGGTGCATTAATGTCAAGAGCAGCAACGAGACAACAGCGAATGAGCTACTTAACGAGGTTGAATGACAGAAGTTTCGTGAAGAAAAGTCTGAATTAGAACAAAAAACAGGAAGGATCCCCTACGACTTCACTGGAGATTTCATAGAGTCCGTGCGAAAGAGATGGTGAGAGAGAGAGAGAGAAAGAGAGAGGGGGAGTACTGATTTTGAAGTGATGATAAAAGTACGAAAATGAAATCGTTGGTATTAATTCAAACTCTGGAAGAGGTAACTTGTGTTTACTTGGTAAGGCACGAATCCACCATGTTTTCTCCCAGTTAAAATCAGAAGGCAGCTTGGATTCTCTCGTCTTGGCAAAGTGACAAGTCTTAGACAAGCACAATTCTGAAATCAAAAACCATAGAAAACTCAACGGAAAATCTTCTTCTTCTTCTTCTTCTTCTTCTTACTCTTTTTCTTCTTCTTCTTCTCCTCCTCCTTCTTTTTATTCTTCTTTTTCTCCTTCTTCTTATTTGCAAATTTAAGCAAAGTTTGTTCCTTTACTATCTCTCCCATTCTCTTTTCTCGTACCGATTTACACAAACGCATTAGCTAGGTTACTGTTTGTTTCTGTTTGTTTTTTGTTTTGTTTTGTTTTATGCTTTTTTAATCGTTTCATCCCAAGCAAGGCGGTACCGCTACTGATATGCAGGGGGCTACATAAGAGAGTTTAAGTTATGGTAGGAGGAGAGTGATGAGAAAGACGAGCCAGTTACAGGGGATACCAGAAAAAAGGGCAAGAGGATGGGATCGCGTCTGGGAGATCATTTATGACGATTAGAAATAGCGTCGGGCCTAGGATAGAGCCCTAGAAGACACCAGCGTTCGTGGGGTAGGATGTGGAGACATGCCCATTCAAGACGATTTCATTATGCGGTTAGATAGGAAAGAATGGATCAGATCAAGCAAGCGTCAAGTAATACCATAACTCTGTAGCTTGCGCAGAAGGCCAGCGTGCCAAACCCTATCAAAAGCCTTGGAGATATTTAGGACAACAGCACGAGCCTCGTCGGACTTGTCGAGGGCCTGATATCTATATGTCCTGTCTGTGTCAAACTTTACAAACTATCTCATTATATTTCTCAAAAATGTCGGCTGTCACTTCCAGATCCTAAGTACAAGTGTCTTTTTTGTTCACATTTTGTTTAAAACGTGTTCGTTGTGCACATGTTTCATCAATGGTATTCATTTGTAGAACCACATTTCTATTTTGTAAAGTTTTCTCTTCATCCGTGATTAAATTAACAAGCATTCATAAAAAGATACATAAGAGCTACATAACAGTTCAGAACATATTTAATTGTTTCTAACGAAATATGCTTTTCTTTTGTTACTTTGTTTATGTTTTGGAAGGCATCTTCCTCTATTCCAATGTGCCTTCCGTTTTCTGTGTCACATTCTCCAATGCTCTGCTTTAACACTTCTTAGATCGTATATCAAGATCCTATTTCGATTTCTCCACCGGTTTGATTGGATATTTTCAATTTGTAGTTTGCATCTTGGGCTGTTCTATTTGCTCACGATCATCTATGTTGCCTTTTTACAATTAATGAATAGTTTTTTTCTCACTTTCCACGGATATTAGAAGTTAGTAAAAAATAAAAATTTAGAGAGCCATTATTGCCTCCAACTTCAAGAGATTTATCACATAGGAAGAACATTTGAATAAATCTTGAGTTGACAAACTTAGTTGCAAAGCACTTTTCTTATTTAGCTGCAGATTTTCATGCATTCCATAATTTCATTTCGTCAAAACCACTTTTAAATATATTTACTCATAGGAAATAAGATTCTCTATTCTAATGTGATTACTATTTTTACTTCTTTTTAATCGATATACTCAAAAGTCCATCTTTCAGTGATGTCACTTAAACCACTTTGATCACAGAAACGTCGACTCTTAAGAGAATCCTGAATGGCCACCCATTCTGCTACTTTTGACTCTACACAATTATTGTTGGACGACTGAGTAAGTGGAGACTTAAATAAGTTTTAATTTTGAAATATTTTTGAAAAAATAAATAAATCTACTCGTGCCTTTAGGATTTTCTTAAATTCTTTCTTCACAAATAAATTTCCTTAAAATCCATAACACTTGCTAAGTTCAGATGTATTTTAGGCTTTTTCAGCTATACTTTGTGAGATGTATCTTTTGTAAGCCAGTGTAAAATTTCCAAAACAAGCCATTAATTCGAAGGAGACTAATAGGTATTTAAGTTCATCATTTCTTATGATTACATTTCAGTCTGATCAGAAATCTTATAGTCTACTCAGACCAATACCTTAAAACTCTGCAAACTGGTTAGATCCTAAAGTCAAATTCTTCCAACCTGGTCAAATGATTATACCAGATACTTATCAGGTGTGTCAAATCACCATTAAAGCATCTATCCAGCCTGATCAGAAAATCATGGAAGAATCCTTGCAAAGCGATCAGATTATCAATTTTTGCAACCTGCTAAGATCATCATAGAAGAATGATTTTTTTTAGCCTAGTCAGATGAAGAAATATATTTCGGCTGCTCAGGCCATCATGTTGGTGCATTTACAGCTGGGCCAGGACATCTTGCAAAATTGTCAGACCATTATAGCAAGATCCTTTCAAAAATGGTTGGAGCATCATGGCTGAGTCTTTTCAGCCTGATTAGACATAGATAGCAGATGCCTTACAGCCTGACCAGAACATTGCAACAGTGACCGTGCAACCTGTTTAGGCTATAATAGCATAATCCTTGCATTTTGGTCAGGTCATCATCGCAAAACTTTTTTAGCTTTTTGGACAAAAATTGTAAAGTCATTGCAACCTGGTCAGACAATAATAGCCGAATCCTTTCAATGTGGTCAACCATCATGGCAGAGACTATCAGTGCTACTTTGCTGGAAACATTCACTTACTCTCAAATACCCTTGGGAAAGGTATTAACCCGTCTCTTCCCTCCAGTCATGGGTTAAATAAAATGACAGATTGTGTTCTATAGCCTTGGCTGGCAACCAGTCAAGTAATGGCAACCTACTGCTGGATAATCTTTTGCCCAGTCAGTCATGTCTCTTTCAAGACATGATCGCCCAAGCGTATATCACGTATGGCACTTAACTGACTGACTGACTGACTGACTGACTGAGACGATTTAAAATTCCTGGAACAAAACAGCTATTTGTCTTTTAAACCTTTGTTTTAACGATATGCTCCGAGTTTACTGATATATCTACATACATATACACGCAAACAGACACACCCATACACACACACACACACACACACACACACATATATATATATATATATATATATATATAGAGAGAGAGAGAGAGAGAGAGAGTGTGAAGCTTACGTATATAAATTACCATTTAGTCAATCAGTTAAGTATCATGCACTTGGGCGATCATGTCTCTTTCGATCCATGACTGACTAGGCAGAAGATTTTCCCACAGTAGGTTGCCATTTCTTTATGCAGTAGATTAGTTGCCAACCAAGGCAACTAAATCTATCTTGCTATTCAACCCATAACTGGATGAATCATACCTTTCCCAAGTGTATTTGCATGTAAGTGAATGCAACGAATTCAACTGGAATTCCTCATTCCGAACCGATATCCATTGTACGACAACGCACATTAGCGTGCATAGAATGAATCAAAGACACATCCATCTTGGTGAAAACTCTGCCTTTAGTACTCCCTCACCCTTTAAGAGACCGACGAACTGCAAATGGACTGGTCAATTAACAACAAACTTCTCATACCTGATATTTGATCCAAATGTCACTCCAATTATACCTGTGCTACTAATCATTCTATTTGTAATGACAAGAGGCTGATCCATCATCGCGTTATTGATGTGTATGTGTGTCTGAATGAGTGAAAGTGTAGATTTCATTGATAAGAAGTGAGAAGTGTAAATGTTAATGTAGAACATTTAGTTTATCTCCCTTTCCCATTGATTTGATTGCTCAAGATTATCCATTGTTAATATTTGATTTGTTGTTGATAGTGATAGTGATGTTAGGGTGAAGGTTGTAGGTGTTAAAAGACACAGGTAACAAACGAATGGTTACAGAAGGAACGGGGATGTGTGTAACTAGGAAAAAAAAACCCAAAGAAATTATGAAAGAAAGAAGAAAGCAGAAAAGAAACAGGGAATACATTAAAACTTCTGCTCACAAAAAATAGTTAAAAAAAGGAAAGAGAAAAAGAGTACCAAAAGCTGAAATAAAGACAGAAAAAAAGAAGAAAAAACATAAGGCGGTAAGAAAAATGAAAGTAGAGACGACAAATGAAAAGCTGTCAATAATAAATGAATAGAAGAAAAGAAAAAAATATAAAAATCGAAGTCAAAATTTTAAAACTTTAAATCTCTCTTCACCTGATATACAACCAAAAGATTCCTTCTCATCACATACGCACTCCCACCAGCCATAAATACCCAGGTCCCTTTTACTTCTAACCCCAGTGTATATATATATATATATATATATATATATATATATATATATATATATATATATTCGTTAGATTGCCCGATCGGGATTTCTAATATGATCGAAGAGATAAGACCGTCACTTTAAAAAAGAAAAAAGGCTTGTCAGAAATCGAGACTTCTTTACAGGCAAAAATAAATAAATGACTCGTAAATTTAGTAGAAAGACTAAAACACCTGCTTGTTTTTTACTCACCTCATTTTTCATCACTTCGTTGGAATGCAACGAGCAGCAAACAAGATTTATATCACAGTTGAATTTTGTATTAAGAAAACAATGTCTTATTCATCTGGGTGGGTGGGGAGGGGGGGCATGTGTGTGTAGGTATTTTATGAAATTTTTCTACTTCAAATGATTTAATTTTCATAATAATATATTTACTGGTTTTCTTTTATCAAGTGACAGTAAGTCTTCTGAGCAATATTTTGAATTCTTGTTGATTTTAGGAATGTTGTCGATCTGTCTACACTTTTCCACTTTTTGCAATCTTTTTAGGAGACTTTAGGGTATGTGTACAAGAGCGACAGTAATGTTGTCAGAGCGTGATTTTAAGTGCCTAATTACCGAGTCCTATCTGGAGTCTATGAGTAAAAATGGGCATTAAAGGTGAGATATCTATGCACATTTTGGACTTTTCTTCTTCATTTACAAGGAGAGAGTTTTGTGGATGTCATGTGCAGTTTCACAAAGTAATCTTTTGTAGCACTAAAATACGTGCAGGTTTTTTTTTCTCACATAATTTTCGGTACCCTTCTTTATCATCGCAAATGTCTCTATCACAACAGCCAAAAAATTGTAGTTTTAAGTTTCCACGTTTTTTTTTTTTGTTTGCGTCTTTTTTTTTTTTTTATTTTTTTTTTTTCGATTTACAGATCCTTATAATTTGACATTTTCTGAAAATTCTTTTTAGAAACATTGGAAGCCTATGGACAAGTCATATCAATTAGTTGGCAGGTTTATGTTTTTGGAAATCTTTTATGACTATGTCTGATTATTATTATTATTATGTCATTTTTCATCATATTTCGATTTCTGCTTTGGTCTCACTACCAACCAAGTCTGCGGGGAGACCTAAGGCAGGTCGTGGCGTGTTGTTATGGCTCCATTTCATGTTTTTCTATCTTCCCTATCATACCTAGCATTACATATATAAAGTTTTCCTTAGTGTGTGGGCTGTACTTAATAAGACAATTTTTTGTATATCTCTTAAGCTGGGATTTCCAGGGTTTCTTTCAATGTGTTGTTTTGTTCCATTTTTTTATCATTCCAAGTGCACCTACTATCACTGGCACAACTCTTGTTTTCAATTTCCACATTTTTTCTATTTCAATTTCCAGGTCTTTATATTTTGACAGTTTTTCAAATTCCTTGATTGCTATGTTACAATCCGCTGGACAAGCCATATCAATTAATAGACAAGTTTTCTCCTTCTGGTTTTTAACAATAATGTCTGGCCTGTTTGCTTCAATTTTTCTGTCTGTGTAGATGGTGTAATCCCATAGAATGGTTATATCTTCTATTTCTGTAACCGGTGCTGAGTAATGTTCATACCAGTGTTTGTTTACAGATTTTCCATAATGTTTGCACATTGTCCAATGTAAATATTGCCCAACTCTATCGTGGCGATTTTTATATTCATTTGGGGCAAGCACAGAACAGCCTGAGATGAGGTGGTCTAGTGTTTCTTGGTGTTTGTCAAAAAACCTGCATTTTGGATCCATATTATTATGTATAATATTTGCCTGAAAGTTTCTAGTGAAAAGACTTTGGTCTTGTGCTGCAAGAATAAAGCCTTCAGTTTCAGACTTTAATCCAGATGCACGTAACCATCGATGAGTATTAACTTTGTCAACATTGGATTTATTGGCACGTTCTGGATATTGGCCATGCAGAGGTTTGTCTTGCCAGCGCTGTTTCATCTTTTCATCTTTGGCTTTCATTTTCATATTTTTTGCCGCAATAGTTGGTTTTTGGCTTCTGTTTTGCTTTTCTACAGAATCTACTAACTGTAAATCTTGTTTGTATTTACTGCCTTCTTTTATTATTGAATATTTTTTCTTTCTTTCTTCGTGTTGCCTTACTAATTGTATCATCCAATCCTTTGTTGTTTCTATGTATGTTAGTAAACCAATAGTTGTTGTCTTGTATGACAATTCTAGCTGAATAAGACCTCTTCCACCTTCTTTACGGGGTAAGTAAAGACGGTCTACATCAGCCTTTGGATGATGCATCTTATGCTTAGAAAGAAGCTTTCTTGTTTTAGAATCCATTCGCCTGATGTCGTTTAGAGTCCAGTTTAAGATGTTGAAGCTATATTGGACAATGGGATTGCAAGGCTATTAATGGCCATAACTCTGTTCTGAGAATTCAATTCAGTTTTTAATATCATTCGTAGCCTTCTATAGTACTCTTTACGCACTATTTCTTTCATTTTTTATGGTGAATGTTTTCACTCTCATTTACACCTAGGTATTTATAAGCTTCTTCTGGTTTCAATTCTTTTATTGTTACAGCAGGGTCTAGGCTAATTGAGGATGTTTCTTGTATTGATCCACGTAAAACTGTAGCTTTAGCACATTTATTCAAATTGAATTTCATTCCAATGTCTTCGCTGAAGCATTTTACAGTTTGCAGAAGACCTTCCAGCTCATTATCATTCTTAGCATACAACTTTAAGTCATCCATATAAAATAGATGGCTTATTTTCTTTTGGCCTATTTTATAACCACATTCTGTCTTATTAAGTTGACTGGTTAGTGCTATTAATGATATGCAGAATAGTAATGGAGACAAAGAATCACCTTGCAATATACCTCTTCTGATGTTTATTTCATCAGACTTATAGGTTCCATTTATATGATTGAGGTAAAGGGTTGTTTTTCATTTTGACATGCACTGTTTGATGAAATTGATGATGACGGGTGATATCTTGTATATATTTAAATTCTTTAAAATCCAGGAATGTGGCACACTATCGAATGCCTTACGATAATCTATCCAGGCAGTACTAAGATTTTTCTTTGTACTGTAGCAGTTTTCCAGGATCATTTTGTTAATAAGTAATTGGTCTTTACATCCATAACAGCCACGTTTGCACCCTTTTTGTTCAAGCGGTAACATGTCATTTCTTTCTAAGAATAAATATGTCTGTTTTGTTAAAATAGATGTTAATAGTTTATACGTTGTCGGAAGGCATGTAATTGGTCTGTAGTTTTTCGGGTTGTTTGTGTCACCATTCTTGGGTAGAAGAAATGTAATTCGTTTGGTCATCCATGCAGGAATTTTAGTGGGATCGTCAACCATTTCTTGAAGTTCTTTGGCTAGATTTTATGTGCTGTATTTAAATAATATAGCCAAAAGTTAGGAATTTTATGTATACCTGGGAATTTCCAGTTGTGTGCTTTTCTTAGTGCAAATTTAGCATCCTCTTCTGTAATTCCAACCCATGTCTGTTCTGGTTTATTTTTCATTCGTTCTATCTCTTGTGCAATCCAATCTACTTCCTTGCTATGTTCTTCAGGACAGGCCCATATTTTTTCCCAGAACTGTGTAACTTCTTCAATTCGGGGGGGGGGGACTGTCACTTCAATTCTTTTTTACCTATTTCCCTGTAAAATCTCTTTGCATAGGTTTGAAAAATCTTGTTTTGTCTGTAAAATTTTGATCTTTTCTCATAGCGTCTTATTCTTTGAGCCTTCGGTTATATTTTTTGCTTTATTTTGTTATTATTATTATTATTATTATTATTATTATTATTATTATTATTATTATTATTGAGTGAAAGAGTGACGCTCCACCAAGGTGACAAGAGGGCATGAAGTCCAATATGCCAATCATGGTACCAAGTCTGATTAGGGCATACGAGACACATGCTTCACAGTTGAATGTGCTCGATATGGTGATATGAGGGTGGGCTGAAAAGTTCATAGGCTGACTATAAAGGAGTTATGTTAGAGCATTTATTTCAACACTTCTTATTAATAACTGCATCGTCTATTTCCTAGTAAACATGACATTTGACTGCTCAAAGATGACTACAAATGTATGTAGTGGCAACTTCTCTTGAAAATGGAGAAAATTTTGTATCGTGGTGTTATCAAGCAACTGTAGATTATGGGTTTAACCCCCAAAGACATTCATGATAACATAGTTGCTACATTGGCGGATGATGGTCCAGCTTTATCAACTGGCTGAAAACGTGGACAGCTGAATTTATGGGGGAAGGAGAAAGTTTTGAAGATGTCTCAAGGTATGAACATCCTGCAACTTCTACCACTAAAGGAAACATTGATCATATTCATTAAATGATGATAAATGACTGGTCATGGACTATAAATCAAATAGCCAGTACTATTAGCATATCCCGTGAGAGAGTTGAGAATATTCTGTACAATGAACTTGGCATGAACAGGGTTTCTGCTAAGTGAGTGCCACGTCTTCTGATACCTGATCAAAAGCGTACTAGACTGAGCACATCATGGGAAAATTTAACATTGTTTGAGGCAGAACCAGATGGTTTCTTTGAACGTTTCCTAACCCAGAATGAGTGTTGGGCTCATAACTTTGAGCCAGAGATAATCCATGCAGTGGAAACACTCCTCCTTTCCTATTCCAAAGAAAACCAGGGTCGTTTCAATTGCAGGGAATGTGGTGGCCCTTTTTTATAGGGGAAATGCAAAAGGCATTGTATTTATTGACAAGGGTCACACCATCAATAGAGAGTACAATAAATAGAAAGTACTTCCTGATTTGGTACCATCTGACTATATACCATTTTTCCAACATGAGAAAACAATATGGTCGGAAAACCGGAATAATGATGACGTCATATCTGCTGTTGGTTACTTTTTTTCACATGATGAATGCTTCTTGACCAATGGGATTTAAACACTGCAACACATATTTTTAAAAATAGTATGTGGATCGCAAAAGAGACCATGTTAAAAAATAGAACACATTTGTTCACAATCCATGAGAGTGGGTTGGTCAGTGTAGAAACTTTTCAGTCGAAATTCGTATGTTTTAATAGAAGCAGAGCATAAACAGTATGCGATGAAGGATGTTCCCAAATATCTAGATGTGACTTTCAAGCCGGCTTCATCCTTCAAAACTTGAAAATGCATAAAAATGCTTCCCATTACACTAGTTCATGATACACAGTATGTCAACTGCTAGTGGGCTTGTCCTACAAGTTAAAGGGAGGAAACCCACAAGCGAATCTGTGGTACTGAACGAGATATTTCCTTTAGTCAATATGAATTAATCAGTCAGTTAAGTGCCATATGTGATACACGCTATGGCGCTTATGTCTCGAAAGAGACATGAATGACTGGGCAGAACATTTTACCGCAGTAGTTTTCCAATTAAGACTATAGAACCTAATCTGTCCTGCCATTTGATCAAAAGCTGGAGGGATACGTGAAAGATTAATACTTTTACCAAGGGTACTTGCGCGTAAGTAAATGCAACCTATTCAACTGGAATTCGAATTCGGCTCTCCAATTTCTCGTACTTCTACGCCACAACGTTTATACTATACTAATTCACATAATTCTAATGTGTCAACACCTCCAGCTAATTAAGATCAAAAGCCATGGGAGCCATACCTGGTATAACATCAGATTATTATTGTTATTACAAGTGGGTCAAAATTGATGGCAAAGTATTTATATTGATACTCCATCTAAAATGACGGCAACATATATAATGTTATACCTACTATTATCTTACATTAAGACGTAAGGAAAAAAATACTCCAAATCCCTGATCGTGACAGGAGGTATATATATATATATATATATATATATATATATATATATTCTTCACTACTTGACGGCATATTTATTGCAACAAAAAATAAAATAATAAGGTTCATACACAAAACACTCACAAGAGCAAACGCGTAGCAAGAGCTTTCATAACTGGTAGTAAAGAGAATGAACTGAACCGGCGCTACCTCGCTATTGTTTCTCTCTCTAGCAGCGACGTAGGAGGGAAAGTTACACAACAGTCTTTATTATAGTAGAGCGGATTATTATTATTATGTCATTTTTCATCATATTTCGATTTCTGCTTTGGTCTCACTACCAACCAAGTCTGCGGGGAGACCTAAGGCAGGTAGTGACGTGTTGTTATGGCTCCATTTCATGTTTTTTTTATCTTCCCTATCATCCCCAGCATTACATATATAAAGTTTTCCTTAGTGTGTGGGCTGTACTTAATAAGACAATTTTTTGTATATCTCTTAAGCTGGGGTTTCCAGGGATTCTTTCAATGTGTTGTTTTGTTCCATTTTTTATCATTTCAAGTGCACCTACTATCACTGGCACAACTCTTGTTTTCAATTTCCACATTTTTTCTATTTCAATTTCCAGGTCTTTATATTTTGACAGTTTTTCAAATTCCTTGATTGCTATGTTACAAACCGCTGGACAAGCCATATCAATTAATAGACAAGTTTTCTCCTTCTGGTTTTTAACAATAATGTCTGACCTGTTTGCTTCAATTTTTCTGTCTGTGTAGATGGTGTAATCCCATAGAATGGTTACATCTTCTATTTCTGTAACCGGTGCTGGGTGATGTTCATACCAGTGTTTGACTACAGCTTTTCCATAATGTTTGCATATTCCCCAATGTAAATATTGCCCAACTCTATCGTGGCGATTTTTATATTCATTTGGGGCAAGCACAGAACAGCCTGAGATGAGGTGGTCTATTGTTTCTTGGTGTTTATCACAAAACCTGCATTTTGGATCCATGTTATTATGCATAATATTTGCCTGAAAGTTTCTGGTGAAAAGACTTTGGTCTTGCGCTGCAAGAATAAAGCATTATTATTATGTCATTTTTCATCATATTTCAATTTCTGCTATGGTCGCACTACCAGCCAAGTCTGCGGGAAGACCTAAGGCAGGTCGTGGCTTGTTGTTATGGCTCCATTTCATGTTTTTTCTATCTCCCCTATCATCCTTAGCGTTACATAGATAAAGTTTTCCTTGGT
The DNA here is from genome assembly GCA_037127315.1 of Ascarosepion bandense. Classification (NCBI taxonomy): domain Eukaryota; kingdom Metazoa; phylum Mollusca; class Cephalopoda; order Sepiida; family Sepiidae; genus Ascarosepion; species Ascarosepion bandense. The sequence goes on along the minus strand of JBBBDQ010000139.1, from coordinate 2,355,707 downwards.
GTGTGGGCTGTACTTAATAAGACAATTTTTTGTATATCTCTTAAGTTGGACTGTTTTTTGTTCCATTTTTTATCATTCCAAGTGCTCCTACTATCACTGGCACAATTCTTGTTTTCAATTTCCACATTTTTTCTATTTCAATTTCCATATACATATATATATTTATATTTTGACAGTTTTTCAAATTCCTTGATTGCTATGTTACAATCCGCTGGACAAGCCATATCAATTAATAGACAAGTTTTTTTCTTTCTGGTTTTTAACAATAATGTCCGGCCAATTTCCTTCAATGTTTCTGTCTGTGTAGATGGTGTAATTCCATAGAATGGTGACATCTTCCATTTCTGTAACCGGTGCTGGGTGATGTTCATAACAGTGTTTGTTTACAGATTTTCCATAGTGTTTGCACATTATCCAGTGTAAATATTGCCCAACTCTATCGTGGCGATTTTTATATTCATTTGGGACAAGTACACAATAGCCTGAGATTAGATGGTCCATTGTTTCTTGGTGTTTATCACAAAACATGAATTTTGGATCAATATTATGTATAATATTTGCCTGAAAGTTTCTAATGAAAAGACTTTGGTCTTGTGCTGCAAGAATAAAGCCAACAGTCTCAGACTTTAATCCAGATGCACAATACCATCGATGAGTATTAACTTCATCAACATTGGATTTATTGGCACGTTCTGGATATTGGCCATGCAGAGGTTTGTCTTGCCAGCGTTGTTTCATCTGTTCAAGAGCTTTATCTTTTGGCCTTCATTTTCATATTTTTGGCCGCAATAGTTGGTTCTTGGCTTCTGTTTTGCTTTTCTACAGAATCTGCTAACTGTAAATCCTGTTTGTATTTACTCCCTTCTTTTATTATTGAATATTTTTTCTTTCTTTCTTCATGTTGCCTTACTAATTGTATCATCCAATCCTTTGTTGTTTCTATGTATGTTAGTAAACCAATAGTTGTTGTCTTGTATGACAATTCTAGCTGAATAAGACCTCTTCCACCTTCTTTACGGGGTAAGTATAGACGGTCTACATCAGCCTTTGGATGATGCATCTTATGCTTAGAAAGAAGCTTTCTTGTTTTAGAATCCATTCGCCTGATGTCGTTTAGAGTCCAGTTTAAGATGTTGAAACTATATTGTACGACTGGGATTGCAAGGCTATTAATGGTCATCATTCTGTTCTGAGAATTCAATTCAGTTTTTTAATATTAGTCGTAGCCTTCTATAGTACTCTTGATGCACTATTCTTTCACTCTCATTTGCACCTAGGTATTTATAAGCTTCTTCTGGCTTCAATTTTTTTTATTGTTACAGCAGGGTCTAAGTTAATTAAGGATGTTTCTTGTAGTGATCCACGTAAAACTGTAGCTACAGGACATTTATTCAAATTGAATTTCATTCTAATGTCTTCGCAGAAGCAATTTACAGTTTGCAGAATACCTTCCAGCTCATTATCATTCTTAGCATACAACTTTGTCATCCATGTAAAATCTATCTTTTAAGTGTCTCATTCATATTAATAATCAATTTATTGGTATAATGAGATAAATGAAGAGAATCTATGATCTACATTACATCTATATCTTTAAAATTCCCTATATTAATCCTTTTTTTTAAGTAACTTCCTTTCTATTTTATGTATCCATATTTTCTATATAAATATTTTTTCTTCTTTTTTTGTATATATGTATGTGTAATGTGTATGCCTGTATATGTGCGTATGTATGTGCGTATGTGCGCATATTATCTATCAAAATCCTCTTTTTAGACTCCCTCCAATCCAATATTTCCCTTTTCTTTTTTGCCCCTCCCCTTTGTAGACGATGACCTTCTAACAAAATCTATTCTCTCTTTTATTACCCTTCCCATTATTCTTTCTGATATTACCTTATTTTTACTTTTTTCGTGGAAACTTCCGTGCATGAATTTTTTTAGAGTAAACTTCCGGTAAATGAATTTTGTACTGTATTTGCATAATAAAGGAATTTCGCTGCTGAAGAAGTGAGGTTTTCTGCGCTGAAATGACCATACAAAATATGTACTTTTCGTAGTTTTATTTGAAAATATATATATATATACATGCGCGCGCGCGCGCGTGTGTGTGTGTGTGTGTGTGTGTGTTCACAAAGAGGTAAGGAGTAGGAATGGAAGAAAAACAAATATACTGACATATTAAAAGAAAATTTGTGACAAATTGAAAGGTAACAGGAATGGAGAGGCGAGGAAACTGCAATTCATTAGAATTTTTAACTGAAAGAACAAAAAAAACTTAAAAGACAGTATTATTGAAAAAAAAAGATTTTTGCATTCCTTATCGGTAGAATCAGTAGACATTTTGAATTCTTGAACATATTTAGCAATTTGTTTTACTTAATTATATATATATATATATATATATATATATATGACATAAAATAAATTTCGATGTTAAAATCAGTTGTTTGGACATTTCTACATGAAATTCCTAAGAGAAATTTCACGCATCATCGGCAACTTCTTTGTTTCAAAATAAACCAAAATATATTACGATGATTTATTTGTCAACACGTCTGTTAACGTTTCTATTGAGATTAATTTTTTCTTTTTTCCTTTCTCTTTCCTTTCTTTTTTCTTAGCTTACTTACCTGTCAACCACCCCTTCTCACTCCTTTCTGTCTTTATCTTTCCCCTTCCATTTCTTAGAGCCAGACAAGGCTAAATTTTAACTTACAAATGTTAACTCAGTTTTAAAAGTAAGGTTTTCCAAAAATCTAAAAATAGACATTGATTTCTGTCTACTTTCTTATTAATCCCATCCCTTTAATTTTTCTGTGATATATATATATATATATATATATATATATATATATTTGGACTTCCGCCGGTAATATATCTTGGTTTATTTTGAAATAAAGAAGTTGCCGATGATGCGTGAAATTTCTCTTAGGGATTTTATGTATGGCCATACAATTTGATACATTTGATACAAATACCCATACAATTGATTTGAACATCGAAATCTATAGCCTTGGTTGGCAACCAGTCTACCACAGAAAGCAATGGCAACCTACTGCGGGATAATCTTCTGCCTAGTCAATCATGTCTCTTTCGAGACATGGTCGCCCAAGCGTGTATCACGTATGGCACTTAATTTGCTGACTTGCAGACTTTCGCTGTAAAACAGCGAGAGTGTTTGCTGGTCCTTGCTGTGATCAGTTTCTAGCAGTTCATTCACCTTTCTCATTATTTACCATTTCATTTTTTACAACTCTGACATTTTACATTGTTTTGATTTTTTTTTTTTAATATTTTCTTCTCATTTTGCCCTGTAACATAAAAATTATAAATCTTTAAGCAATACTCAAGTTCTGTACCACAAAAAATTTGGCCAAAACAAAGATGGCCAAAACAAAATATATTTGGGCTCCACCAAAGACACCTTTAAGACCAGGTGGTTCAACCACAGATCTACATTTAAAATAGAAAAATTAAAAAACAATACAAAATTGGCTAACCACATCTGAAAATTGAAATCAAAATATGAAAAAGACCCAGATATAACGTGGGGCATTGTAAAAACAGCCAAGCCTTACAACGATGGACAAATATGTAGACTGTGCCTAGAAGAAAAATTAGAAATTATGACATACCCAAATAAAGACGAACTGTTTAAATAAAAGAACAGAAATTATGACTAAAAGCATCCAAACTAAGAAATACCTCTTAGGTTCATACAACCATGGATGAAAACGTCATAATTCGTTTGAATTTAAACAATGCGCGTTCATAAATTCTCTGCCACGTGAACGTTCAAATAAAACACCGTTACAAGAGCGTTCTTAAAAAGAAAAACGGTAAAAGGTAAAATCAGTTCTTAAAAATCGCCTGAAGACACCACTCATGGTAGAAACCTGGGTAGCGAAATAACTCGTTTAAAAATTGAAAATATTCAAAAGTTCTACAATATAATTGTATTGAACTTGGTTATCAAGCAACCGACAATTTGAAATGGATTGTTTGAACATTATTTTTTATCGATACTCGTATTTAAGTAGATATATATATTTTTTTGTTTTTTTTTTTAATTAAACAGTATTATATATTTATACCTACCGGCCTGATTATTTACGATAAATTGTTATTACGAAAATGTGTGCCATTCGGCAGGATATATACAACACGTTAAAATTTCCCTTTTCTGCTTCCATGCGCCTATGGCTTCCATGCGACTCTGACTGACACTAAATCGGTCGAGTTTCGATCCCGTCCAGAAGCAAGTGGATGTGTCTAGCCACCTCTGATGAGCTATGATACAGTGAAACAGACTTGTATGTGGATGTGGATATATATATATATGTATATATATAGTAGACTCTGCTGCCGACTATCCGACGTATGTATGCATAACTTTCAGATTATGCGCATGTATGTGAAGGCTTGTATAGAACTAGTCAAACTTTTCGGAAGAACTGATAATAAAGAAATTGTATACAGTACGCCGAAAAGCCTTCGAACGGCTCTTTTCAGTTTCGAATTCAGAGTTTTCCTTCTAGACCGATTAGCAACAAAGGCGAAAGAGCCTAGTCAGTCCACCTACACGTCGCTAAGGATGGAGAATATATATATATTTCCCAATAGATAGCTTTTTATACATCGGTTTAAAAAAATGTATATATAAATGCTCCCAAAGGCTCATAAAAAGAAAGCTTCATCCTCTAATCTTCTGTATTATTATTAAGATCAAAAGATTTTTGTGCGATTCTTTTTAGAACCTTCCAAATGTTTGGTTAGAAATCTTGTTTTTTTAGCGTCGACGTAAGACCATAAATTTGTATGGGAAATTTGAGCACTTTTTTTTTTTACAGTTACAGAAAATCTGCTGTGAATCGTAAAATGAAATAATTATTTAATTAGAAAACGCTTTCATGAATAAAGCTTTTTCAATTAATTTTTACAATACATGTCAGTGTGTGCGATACGTGATACAACATATCCAGAAGATTTTCCCGCGGTAGGTTGCCATTAGTTTCTGCGGTAGACTGGCTGCCAACCAAGGACATAAAACCCAATTCTGCTATTTAACCCATAGACGAAGGGAGAAGCGACGGATTCATACCTTTCCAAAGAGAACTTCAGCGTACGTGAATGTAACGAATTCGACTGAAATTCGAACTTAGCTCTCCGATTTCTCGTTCCGAGCCGATATCTACTGCACCACAACGCACTTTAATTTGAATAACGTATAAACTTAAATTAATGAATAAACTGGTAAGTGATTTTATTATTAAATAAAAACGTTTTACTATTTACTAATCATGACTAGAAAAGCTCACCCAGTATTATAAAAGGATTTGGAATTTTGTATGTGTATGCATTAAACAGATACATTTTTGAAAATATGTAAGTCCATAAACGAGATTATCAGAAAATAAGAGCAGTAACTCTAGAAAATTTAAAAATCATTGGTAATTTTCTAACATTTCGTTAACAAGCGTCTTCGTAAGTAAATTCTTTTTACAACTCAAAATATGTATGGTCTTTAAATAAACGACAAAGTTCGGATAAGAAATAACAACAACAACAAAATAATTTATCATTCTTCAAACTCTCATTTATCGCAGCGACATTTTTTTTTGTTTTTTGTTTTTGTTTTTTTGTTTTTTTGTTTTTTTTTTCTCAGCGTTCCTACAGGTTGAAAATATGGAAAACTTCATCGAAGTATTAATAAGCTAACAAAAGAAATAGTTGATTTATAACAGAATACGTACTTTAAAAAATCGGTGCATGACTATCAGTCAGTTAAGTGCCATACATGATACATGCTTGGACGATCATGTCTCTTTCGAGATATGACTGACCAGACAGACGATCTTCTACATATATGTTGCCATTACTTTCTCCAGTAGACTGGTTGCTAACAAAGGCTGTAGAACAAAATCTCTCCTGCTATTTAACCCACAGCTGGAAGGAGAAGAGGCGGATTAGTACCTTTCCCGAGAGTATTTGCGCGTAAATGAAAAACATGCGTGAATAATAATGCTTAGAATTAATACAACAAAAATATTTCGTTAACGGTTTGCATCAACCAAATAGATACTGCAACGGGGTATGACAAAACAAAAATGCATGTGAATTTGTTGTTTGTACAAAATATTTGTAATTTTGAGTAATTATTAGTTAAGTATAACAAGGACCAAATGCTATATGGCTGTGTGTGTCTATGTGTCTGTGTGTACTCGTCCCAGTTTATGCGTCATCGGATATCACAGTAAAATAATATTTGTTGAAACCTCTCACACAAAAGATGATCCCATGATTTCTCTAAACTTTCAAGGTGGGAATACTCCTTTAATTACTCTTCAAAGAAAATTGTCGACAAAGATCCGATTGTGTCTCCGAGAGCTGAATAAACATTACATTTTTGCGCATCACGCACATGTTCTTGAATGAGAGCACACAAACACACACAAACACACAGAGTAAGGGTCTAACATTCGATTTTTACTATCCATCAGACGAACTGATACATAGTAAAACGAAGGGTAATTATATGAACAAGGAGAATAATTCTTAAAGATTTGTTTTCTTAGATTTCTATCTAAACTGTCTATTCTGAAATATTTTATGTAATTGGACAACATCGGAAAGGCTTTTATTACACAGACTTTCACCTTCAGCGTATCTCAATCGGTAGTGAAACTGTTTCTATATGACTGACTTCATTCCCGATAAAGGATCGTTCAATTGGTTGGTTGGTTGGTTTTGTTTTGGGTCATATCAACATCTATGGGGTTGAATCTAAATATTTTTAACGAAATTATATGCCTTCAACTACAGATGAAAATAATAAATATGTATTGTCGGTATTTTTTTCGTACTGGTATTTTTATACTTTCATAGTGTTTTGTTTTTGTTAAGGCGTTTACTATTTGACCCTAGCTTGTATTCTAACACCCAAGATCAGGGGTGAACATAGGAGCTGCAGTAATTAAGAGGTGATTTCCCACTCCTCAAAACCTTTGATCTCTCGATAAGAAGCCTTGCTGACATATCGTTCAGGGGTGTTTCTTTTTAATTATCGATTCATCCATGTTTGTCAAGAATCCATTCAACTATCAAGATTTGACTCCCTGAAATTCCAGCCAATTGCCAAAGCTAAAATAAACGCACTAAAGAAGATTAAAGAGAATCTTTACGAAACAGATGATGGCGATCCCGAAAGAGGGGTTATTCATAATTTCTCTCCCTTTAAAGAATGAAAGAGGTAGAAGCTAAGTATGAGATGTGTTGGGGTGGGGGTAATTACCATTCTTTTTTCAAGTCTTTTATTCTCTCTATTTTTAGCAAAGATTTTTTTCTTTTGTTCCTTTCCACTTATTCCCACCACCATCCCCGTAACCCTAATTTCCCACTGGTTACTTTCTTACCTTTTCATAACAACTTTGTATCTATCTCTGCCTCGCGCTGATGATCAAAACACACTTTACTAATAAATGTCAACCACCCAATCCCCTAATCCTAAAAAGCCAGGTGCGTACGTGCGTGGGTGGTGAGGGGGTCAGTTTTGATCGCCACTCCAATCACCTTCCTGCATAACCGCAAATTTATGTCTCCTCCTCCTCCCTCACTTATATAGACGAATATATGCACACGTATATACAAAATCATTGTATATGATTATAAAGCTACATACACACACGCACGTACACAAAACAGACACACGTACACACACGCAAACACACACATACATACATACATATATATATATATATAGAGAGAGAGAGAGAGACAGACAGAGACTGAGAGACAGAGAGAGATAGTCATCCGGGCATGCATATATATATATATATATATTATTATTATTATTATATATTATTATATATATATATATATATATATATATATATATATATATATATTATTATTATTATTATTATTATTATTATTATTATTATTATAATATGTGTTGTGCCATGGCAAGGTGAACAACGTAAGTAATATTTTACCTACCAGAGTAGGTAGGTACTTCTGAAAAATGCTCTAATATAGTCTTCTTTACGAACCATCACGGCATGTCAATGACAAAACGTTTAAAATTTATGCATGTAACTATTATTGAGCGATCAGTTGTCATTCTATTACCGCTTGAAGACGTTATAAAAACACTGATTTTTGACGGTAATTTTTAGAAATTTATTTCTTTTACTACTTGAGTCGTCCTTAAAAAAAGCCGAAAATAATGAAACCTCTCGGGCTGTGGGCTTCAAAAATATCCAAAATACTAAAAACTGAAGTGACGCAAAAGGAAACTAGTCTGCCAGATTTTCTACCAAAGACCGTTGACTAAAAACCAAATATGATCAGAATTAGTCACCTGACTCGCTAAACAAATATAATGCCTTTTTTTGCTAAAATTATTATAATTATTAGCTGGATAATTAATCCGCATGTTGTTCGGATTATCATTCTCATCTGCGTTAGTTTTGCCAATGCGTTTCAGCCTTTGAAATTTCTAAGTGAATTTCTCTATTTCCTCTCTTTTATTTATTTATTTATTTTTTTTTTTTTACTCATATCACCCTGAGCAAGGCGGTAACGCCACTGATGTGCAGGGGGCTACGTAAGAGTGAAAAAATTAGAAAAGAGAAGGCCGATAACCACATCCTAAACAGGGAACAAGGGATGAGCCTACATCTGTTCAATAGACGTGGGTGGATTGTGAACCGAGCGATAGTTTAGTCTATCTACTCCAATTGAAAAGAAAAAATAAAAATAAATAAATAAATAAATAAATAAAAATAATAAGAAAAAAAAAGAAAAGTGAAAAGATTGGAAAAGAGAAAGCCGGAAACCACATCCTAAACAGGGAACAAGGGAAGAGCCTCTACACCTTAGAAGAGGGTGGAGTGTGAACCGGGCAATAGTTTAATCTATCTACTCCAATTTTAGCTGATGCATTCTTCGGCCATCATTTATTTTAAGGAAACTTGTGCTCAATGATGAAATTTTGCAAGTATTGTAAAAGAGATATTTGACATTTGTATACTCACAGGCCTCTACATAAAGACTAAAAATATCATTGAAAAGTGCTTAATTCACTATAAATGTCTTGCGAGATTAAAGATATTTACATTAGATGCCTATTGAAGTAGATCAGCTATGGTTTTAGACGATATAATTTTAGGATATAGTTACTTGCCTTGATTGACCATATGTATATATTGAAGTGAATTATTTTAACATCACTAGAATACAATGGAGTGATCATGTGAGCAAGGACAACGTGTTGAAGAGGATGCAAACGAAAAGGAAACTTATAATTAGCATCAGGAAGAGACAGTTGCTGTTTCTGGGAATGTAACGAGGAAGAAGGGTTTAGAGAATCTGATACTCACAGGATGGATAGAGGGAAAGAGAGACGAAGGAAAGCAGCGCGAGACATACTTGATGGGCTTGAGCGGGTGAATGACGGAGTGGTTTTTGGAAGAGATATCAAAAGGAAAAGTGTTGAAGGATAGGAGGAAGCGGAAATTCATGATTGCCTACGTCATAAAGAAGATCATCATCTTAAAAACATCAAATATTATAAATGGCTTACCGCGCCGCTTACCGTAATCTGTGGCTACACTATTACGATCCTACACGAGACTAAATAAATACCTGCAGTAAAACAGCGTCAAACCCCGCATAACAAGCCTGTTTTCATTTGATGCCAGTCTTGATTAAAATCGGTAACGAGTGAACGCTTCAATCTTGTAGCCTTGTATCTTATGAAACTATTTCTATCATAATATGAAAAAAAAAAAATTTTAATAGACTTTAAATTCGTTCTTAGTAAAGTTTTCTTTCTTTTCACTCAACCTGAACAATTAAGTGAAAAATAGGCAATTGTGAGATCATAAGACAGCCTGAGATGGACATTATCTTTTGATGATAGAAAAAATAGGAAAGATAAAAGTCTATTAAAATCTAGTTAAAGGTTTTCAACAGGCACATACCGACATAAAAAACGCACATACTTCAAATATATATGTGTGTGCCTTTTGTGTTTTCTAACATACATCTAACCATTAATATACCCCACAAAGCATTTAAGAATTAAGAAAGTATACCAACCATAGTTTTTCCCTGATCTTAATAAATAGCAGAAGTGTGATCAAAAATATTAAATCGCAAACTGTTTCATATTCAATTTCATTGAATTCATACACCAGTTATCTTGTACAAGAAAAGTTAACAAAAACATTTAATCGAATATATAAATATTTACCAGCTTTTTCTCTACTAGAGCAAGATGCAAGGTGAAGGGTTAATGTGGTGGTGGGGGCGAACGCGTGCGCAAAGGCCAAAATTTGCCCAGTCCCCGCAACCGCCGGACGCGCTGGTCGCGGTGACGACACCCGGTTCACTCCTTTTTTCGCAATGGGGTGACATTGTTCGCCGGGACCGGGCACCTCCTAGTATTTTTTCTCAACAGAGATACAAGTGAGAGATGATGACCCCCACTCACCACGAAAGTGGCAGGTAAGTATTATTTAATCGAATTTATAAACACACACACGCGCACACAAACACACACACACACACACACATATATATATATATATATATATATATATATATATAGATATAGATATATATATATATATATATATATATATATAATTTATTTGTTTGGACATTATTTTTAATCGATGCTCGTATTTTTGTAAGATTTCTG
>JBBBDQ010000139.1:2335000-2340000 GCA_037127315.1 Ascarosepion bandense | reverse complement strand
AAGTCCTTAGTAAATATATCTGGTTAATAAGAACAACGTTATAATCACCAATCAGCGCGTATCACATGACGAGGGCATTCTAATAATCCAATTATTGACTGCATCATTTTCGTGATTTGCTACTTGATCCCTTCGTCTGGCCCTAGCGAAAACTCGCTAAGGATGGTCACTGTCATAGGTGGCTGAAGATGTAGTCTGTAATTGGATTATTAGATTACCCTAGTCATGTCATACGCGCTGATTGGTGATTATGACGTTGTTCTTATTAACCAGATATATTTACTAAAGATTTTAGGGGGGCGGACTCAGGACCACACAAAAGACTAACAAGATTGTTGTTAACAGGGATGGTTAGCTTTTGAAACTCACCTTCGAAATTCTAGCTTTAACTTGAACTAAAGGCCACATCTACACAGTACCCAGTAATGATCAAATTCACTACATGAGCAAAACATACTTTAAATTCAAGTGGATTGTCGTTAGAGTTGTCAGAAAAAAAATTAAATAGTCAGGTCGTGAAAGACAATAACAGTTTAATTCAATCCACCCTTCGAAGCTTTTAGGTTGCAATCGACAGCGTCTCTAAACCGGAAAATTTAATTACGCATTCACATACCTATGATATCTGAAATGTTATTTTACGTGTGAACATCTTAGATTTCATTGAATCACAAGTATCCATAGTTACTTGTAAAATATCTTTTTTTTTCCGTTTCTTGATATCAAAATATTTCATGAGTAGATTTATTGCAATTGTTGAAATATTAATATCACAGAAAAACAATTTTAAACTAAGTACCTATAGTGATGTGTGCATTGTGGTGCAATGGGTATCGACTCGGAACGACAAATCGAGGAGCCGAGTTCGAATTCCAGTTGAATTCCTTGCATTCATTTATGCACAAATGCCCTTGGGAAAGGTATTAATCCGTCTCTTCCCTCCAGTTATGGGTTAAATAATAGGACGAATTGGGTTCTTTAGCCTTAGGTGGCAACCAGTCTACCGCAGAAAGCAATGGCAACCTACTGCTAGATAATCTTCTGTCATGCCTCTTTCGAGACATGATCGCTCAAAGCGTGTATCACGTATGGCACTCAACTGACTGACCTATAGTGATAACGGTCTAATGTCATGCTTTATGGGAGTTCCAAGTATGGATCAAACATTTCAGAAATAAGGTTATTTTGCAAAATAACTAATTTTCAAACGAGTCCTGTTTGTTTATTTACAAATCTAACTAGACCCGGTACAAGTCCACACCCAGTAATGATCAAATTCACTACATGAGCTTGTTAACCATTGCATTATGGTTTTAAATGTTACTATCAGTTTGTAATTTTCTAACCAAAGATAAGTGTAAAAATACAAATAAATGCTGGAGGACAATCAAAAAAGGAATCATTTTTTAACGAAATAAAATTATAAAATAACTCACTGGACTTTATAGTAATTTCACAGGTGTTGACAACTAAAATGATCTATTATCACTTGCCACTCTTGTTTTTCTATCACCTTTTGTTTGTATCTTCTAATTCTCTCCTTATACTTTCCAATCTTCATTGGAGACCTTTACAGATTTATTTCATGAGTGAAAAATAATATATTAATATATTCTAATGCAACTTAAAATTCCTGAGATGACGCACTCTTGTTATTGTTATTGAGAATGAAAATGTTAATTGTGAAGACTGAGTGAAAACTTTCTTATTAACCTAATAGATAGATAGATAGATAGATAGATAGATAGATAGATAGATAGATAGATAGATAGATAGAACGCACCGAGAAATATGAGAGCCTGGGATTAATGTAGGCTTGTGTATTTTTGATGAGACATCTTGAAATCAATGGAAATAATTTTCAGATACACGTGCTATGCCAGTGCCCAGAGACTTGACCGATGGAAAGATTGTGTCAAAAATGGGCAAAAATCCATAATGGTTGCTTCAAAGCCATTTTCTCGGGCTTTTGGCTCAGAATTCAATCCACCGTCTTCTACTTCTTCAGCCACTTATGCCAGTGACCACCTTTGGCGAGTTTTCGCAAGGGCCAAACGAACGGTCAAGTAGCAAATCGCCAAAATGATGCCGTCAATAATTGGATTATTAGAATGCCCTAGTCATGTCATACGCGCTGATTGGTGATTATAACGTTGTTCTTATTAACCAGATATATTTACTAAGGATTTTAGGGGACGGGCTCAGGGCCACACAAGTTTGTTCTTAACAAACAGGAGAAACTCATCTGCGAAATTCTAGCTTTAACTTGAACTAAAATTCTGACCACTGAAATCATTGAAAAATACGCAACTTTTGTAGCCACGAAGCAAGCTTTTAAAAGGATAACCTGTGTCTCCAGTTTCAAATTTACAAGCTTTTTCAATGACTATACCTCTATACTTTAACACGATGTATATACTAACAACTGCCATTTGTAATTTCCCTGTTCATAGGGAATCGTTTTTTTGAGACAGCACCTATCCATTTCGTAATTATTGAATTTAGATTTGAAATATTCCCTGTGTAATATTCAGTGAAATATTCAGCAATAAATTAAGTACATTGACACTTAAAAATAATTTGTGTGTGTGTGTGTGTGTGTGTGTGTGTGTGTGTGTGTGTGTGTGTGTGTGCGCGCGCGCGCGCTTAAATCAATAATTAACTAATTAACAACTATGTCTAATGCTTGGAATAAATCATTTTAAAGCTGAAAAAATGATTTCAACTTTCACAAAAAATCATGAATGACGTATAAAATACTTTGAGTAGAATAATGTATAATGAGACTCAGAGAAACTATAGTTTTGATATTTAAATTGTTTTCCAAATATTTTGTATCATATTTACGATTTTAATTTTACGTAGATTATTTGTTTTTGAATTAACTTGAAATGATGCTTATATTTTAGGATGACTTCAAAACTTCTAGTTATGAGATCAAACAAGCAATAATTCTTAACAATATAATTCCATTTTTTATATATATATTTCTGAGATGAGGCATTGTAATTATTTACATTGTCCGGATTGTTATTCTGATTTTGTTTGCCATATTCACGACGTTTTAGTCATTGTACCCTCTGACCGTTTTCAGCTGATTAGAATTTGTAACTGAACCCTTTGTTTCGATAACTAGGGTAGATTGTTCTTGTTTCGTGAGTCATGCTATTTTCGGGTGTCTTTTGCCATATTGAAAATATGTATTTGCTAAAATAAGATTGAAATGAATTCGGGAAGCCTTTAATTAAAAAATATTTTTTAGAATACCACATCCCTTCGTAAGTTATGAAGTTATGGTTCTCTACAGATTGTGTTTCTCTTCATTATCTCTGACATACTATGCCTTCTTTAGAAAGCCAAGTAAATGATTTCTTTCTGCCTTCTTCACAGTTTTGACTTAAGTGTTGCATTTTGCTTCTAGTATCTGCTAATCAAGGAACCCTACACCCAATCTATTCCACTATTTGCAGGTAGAAGAGATGGATTTACGCTTTTGTCAACTGACGGAAATTGGAAGGAGATTTGTGCTTAATGTTTGCATCTCAGAAAGAGATGACAGGACTTTGTTCTCGAGAGAAATATTGTGGTGTAACAAATATATGCTGCTGTCTTTTTTATTATCTTTATATTTGCTTGTGCGTTAGTTTTAATATACGCATAATCATATATGCATAGAGATATATCTAAATATATACATATAGGCATCGTATGAACATAGTTACACACGGATATCCATCCCCCCACTCGCACGCACGCACACACACACACACACACACACACACACACACACATATATATATATATATATTGCTTTAAACAATATTAACGTCATTTTTACTAACCTAACCTGAGGAACTTTCGGCCAACACTTTTCAAAGGTATTCGTTGGCTTTATTATGAATAGTAAAACAGGAAGGAAACACAACAAAAGTTTAACTTACAAAAACGGGGGAAAGAAGGAGCTCGTCTAAAAGTAAATTTTAATCAAATAATTAAAATGTAAGGGGGTGTAAGTACACCGTGCCCTTAAAATTTGTTCCCCTGACTGTTTAGACAGTGAACTTGTTTACATGCAAGGTATTTTTGAGGCAAATGGTTATCCTACTAATCTAGTCAAACGTGTGATTGATAGGAAAGTCAGACGTGATAAAGAACCAGTAGTCTTTGGACCTAGTCGCAGTCCGATATATTTAAAATTGCCGTGGCTTGGTGGGAAGTGTCAAATTATAATTGATAAGGTTTCGGCGTGTGTTTCATCTGGGTACTTTTCAATAAAATTACGTGCTGTTTTTCAAACTAGACCTGTGTTTCCTTCCTTTAGTAAAGATAGGTCGTCCTATTTTCGCAGAAATTCTATTATTTATCAATTCAAATTCCGCTGCGACGCGGTTTACATAAGACGAACCAATCTTAGGTTGGAGACGCGG
This sequence comes from Ascarosepion bandense, assembly GCA_037127315.1. Lineage (NCBI taxonomy): Eukaryota > Metazoa > Mollusca > Cephalopoda > Sepiida > Sepiidae > Ascarosepion > Ascarosepion bandense. The sequence continues at coordinate 2,335,573 of JBBBDQ010000139.1, read as the reverse complement.
GTTTCGCAGCACGTTCCTGCAAATATCCGTTCGGGTAGCCCTCAACGGTCCATAAAAACAACTCAGGCTGTTCTGGAGTCAGCTATAGGTTAGTATTTGCTTGACAATCAGGAATGCGCTTCTCACTACGAGGACACATGGTTTTCTGTCCTGCACAGTGCTCGTTAAGCTTATCATTTACGTGTTTTGGAAGCTGTTTGCCTTAAAATTCATGAACCGAGCCTGTGCAGACAGAAAGAGCGATTTATTCGCTCCTTACAATTACTGGAGGCTCTGTGGGTGTTATATTTTTCTATTTTATCACTCTTATGGAGCTGTGTATTTACAAATCTTTGTTTATATATATATATATATATATATATATATATATATATATATATATATATATATATATAATAATAATAATAATAATAATAATAATTAATAATTATTAACATTGATATGTTATAATATCACTACAAAAGTAGCTATTTTGTTTTGACACTTTTTGTGTCTTTTCAAGTGATGTTGTTATTTCGAAATGAATGGCTTTAAAAGGTTAAGAACAAGCAAGACCTCTTTCATCAGGGAGGC